>VDFB02285479.1:0-157102 GCA_007258455.2 Sequoia sempervirens | reverse complement strand
TGCCTGCAAAGGCCTGATTTCAAAAGAAGTCGATTCATTTCACTTGTAAGACCTTCTAAAAAACCCGATTAGAGTCTAAAACACTTAATACTCTTTCCTTGAAGAATGGCGTTTCATCTTTGCTTGCAATATGCTTTCAAAAACCCGACGCCATTACTGAGATAGAGCAGTTTGTGTTTGTTTTTGCTTGTCTACCTCATTCCATGGAGATTTCATAAATTTACAAGCTAAAAAATTGGTTTCTCAATTGCAAATAATCAAGTCTTTTCATTTTTTGAGTTTGTGAGGCGCCTAGGGTTTTCTTCTTCGTTTTTCTTCTCATTTTCTGGTATGTTACTTATTTCTTTTATTTCTTATTCATAACTATGGCGTTTTCTGATTTCAGATCTTTTAATCTCCATTGTATAAAAATGCATTTTCCTTTTCATTTCGTGTTCATTCCTCTTGTTTTTATAAAATGCCATTATAAAATGCAATTTACAACCATCATCGACGCTTTAACCTTGATTCCAACGTTTTTATTTAAAGAAGAAAACATCTTGTATTAAAACGCATTTTTCGTTAATGAGAATGCATTTTCTTCATTTTAAAAAATGTTTTTCTATACATTTTCATTTTCCCTTCATCTCATTTCATTTCACATTCACATTTCATTCCATCTCATTACCATTTTCTAGAAAAGAAGAAAAGAATAAAATGCCCTAGAAAGCAAATCAAGAATTTTCCAATCAATTGCAAGTAGGGCATTTTTGTCTAAAATGCAACTACAAGTTAGCACAAGGAAATAAACTTGCAATGGTTTCCTATTTTTCCACTTTGCACTTAAACTTGCAATGGCTTCCCAAAATCCCGATTATACCTTTCACTTGCAGCCAGCTTCCAAAAACCCGAAATTCACTTGTGAGCCCATTTTTGCATCAATTTATCCCTTCCCTTGTCAATCTTGTTTACACACATGATCTATCAAACCAACAAATCAAGGCATGGGCATTGTTTTATAACAATTTCATCTTGAATAAGGTGTTATGGGTTCTTCATCAGTGAACAAAAGAAGAAGAGATACAACAGTAATTCATGGAGCAGCCCGAAGGTCAATAATCCTCATGAAACCATCTAGAGATAAAGTGAATTAAGCATGGAAAAAGAACGCAACAAAGAGAAGAACTTCCTTCCTAAAGAAATGGTACTACTCCAAGCCTGTGATAAGGTTGAAGTTCGCCAAGGACACAAAGATCATTAAGAATGCAAATTCCCGTTCCAAGTTCGAGATGTCTTCACCAATCCTGAATACTTCAAGTTCTAAAATCCTGAAGCAGCATGAAAATCATCGCAGATGAAGGATGATGTAGTTAGAGTCATGTCTTGGACACTTAGAATAATTTCAATTATCTTTATGTATTTTGTTTTCGACTAATTACATGTAAAAACAAATTTTGTAATCGCAAGTGTTTCTTTCACTTGCAGTTTTGTAAATTGTCATTACATGTAATCAAGTTACAAGTCAAAATAATTTGAGACTGTAATTTTGAATAAGTCAATTGCAATTAGTTGGTGGTTGAGAGAATTTCTCAAGTTAGTTGGGATCCTCCCACCTTTTTCTCATGACCTCTCTCTTATAAATACTTGAGGGGGTCCTTTGTAATTGATATATCTTTTTGGCAAGCAAGAAAACTCTGCAAAATTTTGTACTCATAAAGACTTTGAGCTTTATAGTTATAAGTTTATCTTTTTCAAATAATATCAAAGAGTTACAGATTTCAGACTTTGTGTTGAAATCCTACTTTGCATCCATTGTGTTCTTATGTCATTTTGGAGCATTACTTTGTGATTATTTGAAGATTGTGGAAGATTGCTAGGGAGAGCTTCAATTGAAATATTTTCAGACTTTGTGCTGTCAATGTTGAAGATTGAATTCATAATTTAGAAGTTAAGAAGAATTGCAAGTCTTTGTGCTCGTAACGATTCTCATTCATAGTAGTTAATAGATACATCATATTTGCAGACTTTGTGTTATCTTATGTTGTATATTATCATTAGAATTATCTTTCAAAAGGGTAGATAAGATTGCATATTTTCAAGACTTTGCGCTTGAGGTTGTTTTCTCATCCCAAAGGAAGTGACGGAAGTCTTTGAGCTTTCAGGAAACTTCATTTCCTTTCTACTGAATTTATTGCAAGTTGCTGTTAAAGATTATTTAAAAGTTCATATTACTTTTCTGCGAAGAGAAAAGAGTTTAATCTCTCCTGAAACAAGAGGAAAGATTGTTGTTCCATCCATATTTGTTTTAATTAGTTAGATAGGGGGAGCCTTCCCTTAAATAGGAGAGTTTAACTCACACACTGTGGTTGAAACCACCATTTTGCTAAACCTCCTAAGTTTACAAAATATTCAACCAACAAGGTCCAAAATTGCATTAAAGTCACCACCAATAACTACTTTCTCATTCTCTAATTCATTAGCCACCATATCCCATACAACTTTCTCTCCATTTTTATTGGGTCATAAATATTGTGAATTTCAAAGATTGTATTAGAATGAACATTTTTTTACCTTGAATTTCATCCAATACGAGTTTGATCTTATTTGGTCCACTCTGAGATGTCCAGGCCTCCAAAGAACACCCAATCCACCTGCAACACCAATTGTATTCACAAAGGATCCTTCCCAACCTTTGCAATATTTGATAAAAGTACCAATTTCATCCCCTTCACTTTTTGTTTCTTCCAATAGTATGAGATCCGAATTTTGGCATTCCAACTAGCATTTAACTAGTCACCTCTTGTTAGGGGCATTGAGGCCCCTAATGTTCCATGTGAGGATCCTCTTCTCCAAGGGAGGAATTTCCTCCCTTGGATCGCAGCATGTAAGATGCGATAAAATCATTTTTACTATAATAAAATATTTACATTTCTAGAATTGGGTGAAAATTGATGATACCAAACAACTTGCATTTCTCATGTAATTAAAACTAAATTGTGATCTTATAGCAAAAAACCTTATAAATTGCATTAGGGTTATAGTTGGGTGCATCCCTAATTGCATTGAAAGTTGTCAAAAATTAACAAAAACTGATTGCATAGCTATGAAAAACTTAATTCTCATTTGGATTCTCCCTTCGACAATTGTTTGCTAAATTTTCCATTCTTGCCTTTTTGGTTGGTCTTCACTCTCTTTTCTGCTCTTCAAATTACCTTTGTTTGCTAAATTACTTTTATGACAAAATAATATGGTAAAAAATATTTAAAAGTTGTAAAAAATCATGAAAAGCATAATACATTCAATGCATTCATGGAGTAGGTGAGTATTAATTATAGCTAGTGGGAATAAACCTTTTGAATACTTAAGTGAACTTTGTCGAGTTTCCTTTTTTATCATTCAAATTACTTAATTTCGGATGTGTTGGCCTCCTCTAATGGTTTAGTAACTAAGTTCTGAGAGTTGTATCTTAGAGATTAGACATCTGCACTAAGTAACTATCTTACTCATTATGAAGGTGCATTTCATTGTCAACCCAGGGACGTAAACTTGAAATGGGTCAGCACTATATGTGCACTAGGACTCCATTGTAATCATCCATAAACTATGAAAAAAATAGTACTAAAAATAAAATGTTGGAAATAAATTAACATAAGCACTAAGTATGAATCAACAACTACATTGAGCATCAACAACTGGAATAGAAATGGATGATAGAAATTGAAATCTCAGCAAACAGACAAGAAACTACTATGTTTTCCTTGGTTGCAAGAACAGTCACAGAATAGAGTTCCAGTGGCTACAGAAATAGACAATTGCTAAAACTGAAACTAATTACTGAATAGAAAAATAACTTTTAAACTAAATGGGTGGAATTCTCACCAAGTGGGCCCCCTTGAGTGAGTTTCCCTTAAGCTAACTCAGATGCAGCAAATCAGAATATCATTTTATTCCTTGAAAACATGATTACAACATATCAACAATAGGACTGTATTACTTAAACTGGAAATGCAAGTACAATCTCAGAACATCCAACCCTATGAAAAGGGGCATCTTACCATTATTTATAGAGGGAAAAACGTCTAATTAACTCTAACTACCTAGGCAGTCGACTCCAACAAAATAGGAGGATGTCATTTATTGAAAGCATAAAAAAGAGAGAGAGCAAGTTATGCATGTGTCAGATTTGGTCAAAGTAGACTTGCCCCAATGAGAATCCAGCACAACACACTACCTATATTTGCTCAACTAACAAACATGACCATTAAAAGGTAGTTACAATCTTTCATTCAAACTAAGAATTTCCCTCCATTGAGAGTTTTCCCTCCTTTGACTCTTAATGACCATCTTTTTTACTTTCTTAGCAACTGATCAACTAGCAAGAGTTTCTTCCACTTTGCAAGCTTCGTTTACATCAACATCTTAATGTGAACCTGCATAATGTCATTAGCACACACAAACAAATGCATATCCATAATTTCCTTAAAGTGACATCCATTCAACCACATGTAAAATTAACATAGATAATTCACATAGCATGTTAATGTCATTAAAAATCGCAAGGATAAGTTTATGCCCAAGGTTTATGGTTTTAAGGAAATAACATGGAAAATGTCAACAACTAGGTGCCAAAGTCTATAGTAACAATCAACAAATTATATATGATAACCCCATCAAAATTGAGCCATTAATTGGACTCATCATTCTCCCCCCAACCTCATGTTTTGTTGGTCCTCTAGCAAAGGGAGTGCTATTCCTTTTCCTAGTCAAAGCTATGAAGTCACCAAATGCCAACTATCCTAGATCAGTCTCTGCAGTATCTGAATTGGGATCCCAGTAGAATCCTTGCTTGTTTTCCAATCTGCTCCATCTTTTCCTTCCTGTAGCTATGTCATATTGATAGTATATGTAATCTGGTACAGGCCACAACAAAGTAGGTGGTTGAAATGTCAATGGAAGCCAATACTATTGTCTCATCCTTCCAATCTGTATGTACCTAGGACATTGTTTACATGTTGCAACATAGTTTTGCAAAGAATGGGGTTCAGCTTGTTTCAACTAATCTGTCAAACTATTCCACTTTTGTGATAGGTACCCCATTACTGTTTTCCCTGTAGTGTCAGCTACCTTTTCATATTCCTGATATGCTTCTTCTCTAATAGGCATGATTCTATTTTTATAGCTTGGGTGATAAAGAATTTTGTGTCATGTATAATGAATATCTGAGGGGTTACTAGATTCAACTCTAAGAGACAAAGGGGTATGAATTTCCCTTTCCCTGTAAGTTCTAAACTATTTCCCCCAGCTAATTTCATTTTGGATCCATGACATAAATGCCCTTAAATGGATATCTCCAATGTATAGTAATGGGTTCCAATCATGATCATTAGGCACAACATAATTTTACAAGTATAATTCACACAACATATTATTAAATACATGAGGGGAAGACTGGTAGGCTTGGAAAAAATCATGTGAAGTGTCAATAGAAGGGCTTAATCTTGAAATAACCCTTGACAACTTGAAGGAAAGATGTTGCTCCTTCAAATGTAGTGCATATACTCTAGGAGGAGTTCTACATGCCACCATCTGGGGTACTAAAGCTACCACATTATCTACCTTATCCTTCAAGGCAGCAATCTCAACATTCTTTTCTTCAATTTCTGCCTTTTTCTTTTTAACTTCTTCCTATAGCTTGCATTTTTCCTTTTTCCACTCCTCTTTCCTTTGCATCTCACTCCATAGGTTCAGAGCTACAAGATTCCATGAAAAATTGGGAGGTTTATGTTTTCCTACCAAAATATTTCCTCACACTAATTCTTGTTGTTCAAATGGCACCAGTTGCAATGATTCTTGGTGTTCTTCTTGTTTAGATTGCAGTGGTTCTTGGTTTCCAACCTGCTCTGCAATAGCAGCAAGCTCTGCTAATCTTATGTTTTCTTGTTCTTCAAAAATATCTTTCACTTCAACATTTACCTGCCCCATAGGGGCTTCTATCTCCTTCCTATGTGTTCTTTTGAATCTAGGGCTTCTCTTTGTAGGCATATCAGCAGCTGGCCCAGCTGGTTTTGATTTCTTAGGAGGGATTTTATGTTTTTCTTTGGCTGCAGGAAGACTAGTGTCATCAGCCTTCTATTTCCTAGGGCTTGGTGTTACTTTTTCTAGCATTGTCTTCTTAGCCTTCCCAATCCTACTTTCTGCCTCTCATTTGTGCTTCCTCTTTCCTAAGGGCAGCCCTAGTTTGAATTGGGGTTTTGGGAAGAACATTAACATCAGGGTCTGAGGATGAACTTTCTTCATCTGAATATTTTGACTCAGAGGAACCAATTTCCATTGTTTCTTCAGCTATAGGATGGTTTGTGCTAGGGTTTTCACTAGAGGTTGAAGCTCCAGGAGTGGTTTTAAAAGCCCTCTCACCCCTACTAACCCTATGAGCTTGAGGCTGACCTATAGGATGCACATTTTCTAGTTTGAACTGATCAATGTTTACAAATTCTTCCCATGTCATACCAGACACTTCTTGTAAATATTTTTCTATTAACAATTTTATCAAATAGTGGTGAGAAATAGAATTGTCCCTACCTTTTTTTGTTTTAGCTGTCATGATTGCAAGGAGGTTATACATCACATTGGGCACGTTCATCCTTCTACCATGTCTCATATGGTTCAGAAGCTTAAAATGCACAAAATAGAGGCATGAATGATGGCCCTCACAAGTAATATACTTGACAATGTAGATGGCTACTTGTTTCCACTTCTCTGGAAAAGAAATTCTCCTCATTCTTTGCTTATCTACAACTAGTGGAGGATCACTAGGTTTAGTGAATTCTACCCTAGCTAGCCTCATAGCCCTGGAATCAAGGTATGGCTCTCCATCTGCAAGAAAACCCATTACCTCTGCAATTCTCTCCTCAATGGCTATCACTTCTATCTCTTTTACCATTTCCTTCATGTCAGAGAGTGTCTGTGCAAATTCCAAAGAAATGTCCTCATTAAAGTTGTCAAGTTTCAAAAAGTAGTCTAGCCACCCACAATTTTTGAATTCGGCCAGAGAAAGTGCATCCTGCAGTACACGTCATGAACTGTAGGTTCATTCATAATCAGCTAACCACCCATTGTCTCTGCCCACAATCAAGCAAATACTTCTACGAAATTTCCTTTCCTACAATCCTTCTCTGAAAACCCAATTTCTTCTTCTTCCTACAACTCCTTTGTAGTGCTAATGCCAATCTCATATGAAATTTACCTTTTTGGTGACGTTTAAGATTATGAATAAGGCAATAAAGAAACATAAATGAAGGGTATCATCAAGAAAAATAGCAGCGGTTCAGTGTCCTATCACACATGCAAGTCGTCATTTCAACTATTTCATTCAAATTGACTCATTTCAAATTTGTTGACATGTATGACATGTGGACATATGGGTTCACACTCCCCCCAACCTAAATTAGAGCATGTGTCCACACAGGTTGGGTGGTAATTATGATGTGGCAGGGCAGAGTACAAGTATATGCTATGTGAAATATCAAAATTAATATATAGTAATTAAATAAATGCACTTAAGATAATTAAGATATAACAGATTGTCACACACGTACCTAAAAATTTGGAGTATCTTTTGTAAGGAATGTGGAGGAAAGTACCGGTTAATTTTAAAAGTATAGTTGAGCAATTAAATGAAGTGGTAATGGAATGAATTGATGGTGAAATGAAGTGATGGTGGAGTTATGGAAGAGAGACAAAAGATGGAGATGGATGGCGGATGGATTTATTGATGGAGAAGTGGATTCCCACAAAAGTGGAAATATTTATTATGATGTGATTGCATGCATACCTTGACTAGTCAGAAGGAGGGACACTAGGTCTACTTCCTTTGGCTGCAGGAAGTTCAGAGGGTTGGCATTGAATAAATTAATGCATGAATTCTTATTTGGAAGCTGGTTTATGATATAATCTGAGATGGTGACCGTTGACCAAGAGTTTGAATCTGACAGGGTCAATGGTTGTGAGTTGAGCAGCACCATTGGAGAAGACTTTTTCAACTTCATACGGTCCCAACCACCTGATCTATAGTTTGCTTGCATTATCTTGATACCTGGAGTCATAAAGGAGTACCTAGTCACCTAGCTGAAACTTCTTTTCCTTTATGTATTTTTCATGCCACTTGACCCTTTGATTTTGCACTATCTCAATATGATGAAGGGCTGACTTTCTCATCTCATCCAAATCATTTAGCTGCATTATTTTGTCCTTTTGTGCCTTAGATATATCTATCCCAAGATCTAGTGCAGTCCTAAGAGTTTTATGCTCAAATTCTATAGCTGTCATGGTTGTCTTCCCATACAATAATTCAAAAGGAGTGAAACTAGTGGTTGTCTTCCAAGTGGTCTTATAAGCCCATATAGCTTCTGGCAACCTATTTTCCCAATCTTTCCTATGAATAGCCACTATTTTGGTCAAGATAGCCTCTATTTCCCTATTGGTCACCTCAGACTGGCCATTGGCCTAGGGGTGATAGGGGTAGATTTCCTATGCATTACATTATATTCATTGACCAATGCTATGACAAGGGTTGATGTAAACTGAGCCCCTTGATCTATCGCTATCTCTCTTGGAACCCCATAACGTGTGAAGATTTCCTCATAGAGGAATTCTGCAAATTTATTATCTCTGGCATGTTTCATAGCTTTAACCTCAACCCACTTGGTCACATAGTCAATGCAAACCAAGATGTAGGATTTTACATTTGATGGAGGATCAATAGGACCTACAAAATCAAGTCCCCATTTATCAAATGGAGTGATGACTACCTAGGCGTATAGAGGCATCCTATCAGATTTAGTTGGTAAGCCAATCCTCTGACGTCTATCACACTTCCTAATATACTTTCCTACATCCTTATGAAGTGTGGGCTAGTAATATCATGTATTAAGAATCTTCCTTGTTGTCATCTTGGCTACAAAATGTCCTCCATAGGGTTCATTGTGACATGCGTGCAGTATATCATATGTTTCATCTTCCCTTACACATCTTCTCATTACATGATCTGGTCCAATGTAAAATAAAAATCCTGCACTCCATGAGAAAGGAAAAGTTTTCTCAATGAGCACCCTTCTCTCTTTTGGAGAGAAATGAGGAGGAACTCTCCCTATAACTAGATAATTGGCTATATCAGCATACCAAGGTGTGCACACATTGATAGAAAAAAAAATTTCATTAGGGAAAGAATCATCAATGACTTGAGTGTCCTCTAATGTAGTCAATCTGGAGAGAAAGTATGCTACAACATTTGCCTTACCCAGTTTTTCAACAATGGTGATATCGAATTCCTACATCAACAATAACCACCTTGCTAGCCTACCTGAAATCAGGGGCTTATTCATGAGGGATCTTATGGTTGCATGGTCTATATGAACAAATATCTAATATCCTGTTATGCAATGCCTGAACTTGTTAAGGGCATAGATGACTGCTAACATTTCTTTTTCTATCACTGTGTAATTAAACTCAACTCCTTGTAGGTTTTTGCTGACAAAGTAGATTGCATTCTCAATTTCCCCCTCTTTTTGTCCCAAGATAACTCCTATAGCATAATCAGATGCATTTGTATGAATATGAAAAGGGAGTTCCCAATTAGGGCCTTTGAGTACAGGAGCATGGGTTAAGGATGCTCTCAAATTAGAGAATGCTTTGTCACACTCCTCTATCCACCGGAACTCAACATCTTTAGTTAGAAGACTATATAGTGGTGTTTCCATCTTACTGAAATCTTTGATGAAGTGCCTATATTATCTTGCATGTCCTATGAAACTTCTAACATCATTTTTCTTGGCAAGAATAAGAAGATTGGTAATCACCTCAATCTTGGCTGGGTCCACTTGAATTCCTTTTTGAGAGATGTAGTGGCCAAGGACTACTCCTTCCTGCATCATCATGAATCATTTCTCACTGTTCAAGGATAGATTATGGTCTTCACATCTCTATAAAACTTTCCTTAGATTTTCTAATGCTTCTGCAAAATCAGCACCATAGGTAGTAAAATCATCCATATAGATCTTCATACAATCATGTGAGATATCTAAAAATATACTAATGACTGCTCTTTGAAAGGTTGTAGGTGAATTACATAAACCAAATGGAAGTATTGAATAGGAATAAGTCCCCCAAGGACTGGTAAAGGTTGTCTTCTCTTGATCCTCAGGTGCAATCTGTATTTGATTATAACCACTGAATCCATCTAGGAAAGAAAAATACTGCTTACCTGCAAGTGAATCCAGTACTTGGTCTATGAAAGGAAGGGGAAATGATCCTTTTTTGTGGCAAAGTTTAGCTCTCTATAGTCAACACAATCTCTCCATTTACCTCCTTTTTTAGGCATAATTACCAATGGGGACACCCATTGGCTGTCTGAAATAGGGTAGATAAATCTTGCATCCAATAATTTTTGTAATTCCCCTTTTACAATCTCCCTCAATGCAGGGTTGATTCTCCTTTGTGGTTGCCTTACTAGTGTGCAATCATCTATGATATATATCCTATGGGTGCAGAGCATGGGGTTCAATCCTTTCATGTCATGGTAATCCCATGCAAATGCATGTTGATGGGTCTTCAATAGGTTTGTCAAGGACAACTATTGTTCTTGATTCAACTTACTGTTAATATTCAAATGTTTCCCTTCTGAAACTTTCACTTGTGCGGTTAACTCAATCATGGCTATTTCACTAATGCTTGGCATTTTTAACTCATGTGGCAACAATGTATGAAGAATATCTATTGTTGCATCAAGTTCAGTTGCAGGAAGAGCGGGTAGAAGTGTTTTCACTGGACATGCAGAAGCAGATTCATGAGTGGATGATTCTTCATGCACCTCACAATGGTTCTAAATTATGTGGGACAATACTTCACCTTCTTCCTAGAGTTGCATAAAAGGACTTCTTCCTATCATCATGAGTTGTGCCACTAAATTGAATTCATCGGCCTCTTCTCCAATATGTGGCCATATGGGGTTATCCATATCATGGGATGGTTGAGCATGAGGGTAGAGAACAAGATTTTTAGTGCTTCTTCCATCAGAAATAGTCATGTCCCCTAACCAACATCCAATGTAAGCACGTATTGTGGCTAACCACAGTCTACCCAAAATTATGGGGTACCCTCCCAATGTAGCTTTAGGAGAAAGGGTCATGAAATCAGCTGGGTACTCCCAAGAGTCTAAAGTTACAACAAGGTCTTCTA
Source organism: Sequoia sempervirens (assembly GCA_007258455.2). Taxonomy (NCBI): domain Eukaryota; kingdom Viridiplantae; phylum Streptophyta; class Pinopsida; order Cupressales; family Cupressaceae; genus Sequoia; species Sequoia sempervirens. The sequence continues at coordinate 145,891 of VDFB02285479.1, read as the reverse complement.
CTATACCATCTAGTTTGACAGTGGAACTATCAGCAAGTTGTAGGATAGTAGGAGTAGCTCTCATATTTGCAACATTTAGTTGCTACAGGATGTCCTTAATCATCAAATTTATTGTTGCTCCCAAGTCAATTAGAGCATTCTTTATTTGGATTCCATTTATAAAAACTCCTACCACAGGACTACCTAGGTCATTGTATTTAGGAATAGTAACTTTCCCAAGCATGATATTTTCCATTTGTCCCACCACATGAATGGTAGTGGGGTCTTTTTTTTTCCTCCTTGGATTTTTGAGACATGCTTCCTTGATTGCTTTGCTATATATGGGGACATCTTTTATAGCCTAGAACAAAGGTATCTTAACACATATGTGTTTCAACTGATCTAGAATGTCAAAGGTTTTTTCCTCCTTCTCTTCCTTTTGTTTGACAACTTCTAACCTTTGAGGGAATGGTGGGTCTTTATCAAACTATTGAACTGGTTCAAGATTTTTAGGCACGCTTGGCCGAATAGGGACATTCTGATGCTCCTCTTCTTCCACATGAAGCTTAGTGATGATAGGAGTGGAAGGAGCTGGAAAAGTGGTTCCAAAACACAAATGAATATCACTCGCACTCATAGCATATGCAGGGAATTGATTAGGATTTGCAGAGTGGGCTAGCTATTGCAGTGGTTTGTTATTTGGGTTAGGTGTGGGTTGAGTTGGTAACTAAGTAGGTCTAGGTGTGATAGAACTTGAGCTAGTGGGAGGAGACATTATGGTAGGCTGTTGAGGCTATGGAGGTGGCTGCATGTAGCTAGTTTCTTGTTTTGGCCATTGTTGTGCTCCCCTCCATTGGGATGTTTGCTACCAGTTTCCTGGAGGTGGCTGCCAATTCCCCTAGAATTGTTGCCACTGGGGTGGAGATTTTTGGTGATTGGGCCAAGTTTTTGGAGGTTTGTTCCAAGGTTGAGGTGGATATCCTCCATAGTTGGATGGGTATGGGGGTTTCCATTAGTTACCGGATGCATAAGAATTGAAATAAGTCCCAGTAAAAGATAAAGGATCTGGTGGCATACCTTGTCTTGGGGCCTATGGTCTCCTTTGTGCCATGTAGTAGACTTGATCATAATCACCCTGGATTGGCTTGAACTCAGGTGGAATATTCTTTCTTTCAATGTTAGCTACCATCTTGAATCTGTAGTCCTTCTTTTTTCTGTAATGAGGGAAATATTCTGCCAACATTTCCTCTACCTCATCATGTTTCTTCTTTGCTTGAAGTGTATCTAGCTGAGTATCCAGATTGTTTATGATGTCTTGCTTGAAATCTTCCAACAAGTGAGTAATCTCCATCCTTGAAACTCCATTGGTGGATGATTTACCCATAGATGATTGGTAACCTCTTCCTTTCTTTGAAGCTGCCCTGGAGTAATTCTGACATATCTTCTTAATATCATCCCAAGGAACTTGGGTGATATATCCTCCTCCCATCAAGTCTAGAGCATCAATGCAGCTTTCATTAATCCATCTAAGGAAGATAAACTTTTGAGACTCTTCATTGAGTGTATGATGTGGAGATTTCTGCAGGCAAAAAAGAAACCTTGAAATGTAGTCCTCCAAACTCCCATCTTCCTTCTATTGCATCCTAAAAATATCATCTCCTCTCATATCACTTCCCCTACAATATTCTTTGTACTTCTCAACAAATTTTGTTTTCATATCATCCCAAGTCTCCATAGTATTCCTACCTAAGCTCATAAACCATCTTAATGCAGCTTCTTTCAAGGTGGTAGGAAACAACTTAAGCCTATGAGCATCAGTGGTATAGTCATAACTTCTACAGAGGATATAAAACTCAAAAAAGAAAGTGTCAAGGTTTTTTATGACAAGCCCATAGAACTTAGGAAGGAATGAAGCAGGGATGTTTTTGAGGTTATCAACTTCATTTTGATGAGTGATAGGAAATGAAAAAGATGGATGGTTGGATCTGTTTTGGTGTGCATTAGCCATACCTGCTTGATGGAGTTCCAAAGAAAATGGATTCTCAATCATATTTTGGTCTTTAGAGGAAGTTTTAGAACTTGTCAAATTGGGAAATGCATCAACAAAAGGATGTGCCTCTTCTTCTTCTTTATCTCTTGGTAGATTTTGAAACTCAACTAGCTGATTATCAAGGTTAGGGTCATTAAGAAGGAATCTCCCATAAGCATCTCTTCTTCTACCTCTATGCATGCGGTATCAACTCAGTATCAACCAACTCACACAAAGAATTGGTGAAAGAATAGTAGATCATTACTTTTCTATATGAAAGACATGCTAAGAACAAACTTTAGAGATACTAAAGCAAGAAAGAAACTATAAATGACTCCAAAGAACTTCCTAGTTTGACACCATCCCTGGCAATGACGCCAAAAATGTTGGCCTCCTCTAATGGTTTAATAACTAAGCCCTAAGAGTTGTAACTTAGAGATTATACATCTACACTAAGTAGCTATCTTACTCATTATGAAGGTGGATTTCATTGTCAACCCAAGGTCGTAAACTCAAAATGGGTCAACACTGTATGTGCACTAGGACTCCATTGTAATCGTCCATAAACTAGAAAAGAAACAATACTAAAAATAAAATGCTGGAAAGAAAATAACATAAGCACTAAGTATGAATCAAAAACTACACTGAGCATCAAGAACCGGACTAGAAATGGATGATAGAAATGGAAATCTAAGAAAACAAACAAGAAACTACTCTGTCTTTCTTGGCTATAGGAACAATCACATAACAGAGTTCCAATGGCTGCAGGAACAAACAACGGTTGAAACCAAAACTAATTACTAAATAGAAAAATAAATTTTAAACTAAATGGGTGGAATTCTCACCAAGTGGGCCCCCTTGAGTGAGTTTCCCTTAAGCTAACTTAGATGCAACAAATTAGAATGTCATTTTATTCCTTGAAAACATGATTACAACATATCAACAATAGGACTGTATTACTTAAACTGGAAATGCAAGTACAATATCAAAACATCCAACCTTATGAAAATGGGCATCTCACCATTATTTATAGAGGGAAAAACTTCTAATTAACCCTAACTACCTAGGTAGTTGACTCCAACAAAATAGGAGGATGCCATTTATTGAAAGCATAGAAAAGAGAGGGAGGAAGTTATGGATGTGCCAGATTTGGTCAAAGCAGACTTGCCCCAACGAGAATCCAACACAACACACTCCCTAGATTTTCTCAACTAACAAACACGACCATTAAAAGGTAGTTACAATTTTTCATTTGAACTAAGAATTTCCCTCCATTGAGAGTTTTCCCTCCTTTGACCTCTTAATGACCATCTTTTTGACTTTCTTAGCAACTGACCAACTAGCAAGAGTTTCTTCCACTTTGCAAGCTTCGTTTACATCAGCATCTTAATGTGAACCTACATAATTTCATTAGCACGCACAAACAATTGCATATCCATAATTACCTTAAAATAACATCCATTCAACCCATGTAAAATTAACATAGATAATTCACATAGCATGTTAATGTCATTAAAAATCACAAGGATAAGTTTATGCCCAAGGTTCATGGTTTTAAGGAAATAACATGGAAAATTTCAACAACCAGGTGCCAAAGTCTATAGTAACAATCAACAAATATATAATAACCCCATCAAAATTGAGCCATTAATAGGACTCATCAAGATGCACACTACTTTTTCACAGACTCTTCATAGTGGATTTTTTAAACTCGTGAGTTAAACATTCAAACTCAAATGGTCATTTTACATTAGTTTTAGCTTTGATATAGTTGGGAGTCATTTTCCCACATTTGCAAGAAAATCGGTTGCTACTGGATGCAAAAGATTTCAAGGGATCAAGTTATGTTAATGTTAAATTTCAAGTTCATATGAAAGTTTCTGATGGTGATGTCATAGAAAAAGATGGCATTATCCCCTTGAAATTGATTATCAATTTCATCAATGGGAATGATGACATAAGCATGACATATTGATAATGACATTAATGTATAGTTGTAGATCAATTGAAGTGAACTAGAAGATTATGTTCAAAATAGGTTTAGTTCATTTGGAATTGAAATACCCACAAAATATGTTAGCATGACGCTATTAACGTACGATTGCAAAGAATTGGAAGTGAATCAGAGAATTATCAATCTTTGAAATGTCTAGTTCAGATGGGCATTGAACTTGTGAAAAAGATTAAATTAAAAATTATTAATATTTCAAGTCCAAAGTTTAAAACATAAAGTTTGAAAATATGAAGTTCAATATCAACTAGAAACCCCACAATTGTGGGTAAATTGATGTGAACTAGAAATTATAGACATATCCAAATGAACACGAAAATTAATTTTTAAAAGTGTAGTTCACTTAGGACTTAGATCCCTACAAAGCATTAAATGATTTTAATACTATTTCGATTCTGAAAAGGATTTATATTCTAATATTTAAAGTATGAGAACACGTACCTTTTGTATACTGATAACAACCTAGTAACTACGAGAAAACATAATTGAAAAAGATATTACAACAGTATGCTAGTGAACTAGAAAAAGTATTGTGTCGATAGGACAAAAAACACTCACAAATCTATAACTTGAGAATTATTGTGAATTTCAAAGAACTTTAAAGAGCAACTTAAGTTAATTTTTGTGCTCTATTTACCCATATTGGAATTTTCAACTTTTTTGAGGATCAATTATAGGGAAAGGATTTTAAAGGGATTTTTCCTTTAATTTCCAACACATAAAAACAAGATAAAAGAAAAAAAGAAGTGGTCCTCATTTTTCTAGGAGAAAAATGGAGTGTGTTATGAGAGCACACAACACCTTGGTTTTGTTTCATTTTAAATGGGATACAATTTGGCTATATAAATATTTTTGGGGCTCGTTTAAGAAATGTTTTTCCCTCAATAAAAAACAATTATGGATATTTAAGATACTTCCTTGGTTATAACATTGAATCATGAAGTGCATATAAACTACCTCCTACTCCTAATCTACTAGTGAATGATTTTTTTCAATTTAGGTGCATGGTGGATCATTACTTATAGGACCTATACCTATTCATTGGTTAAAATTCATAGTACACCATGTGAGACAACACACACAAATCAAAAGGATTATGAGTTGTACAAATGCATACATCACAAACAATGATATCAAGTGATTAAACATACTTAGTAATCCATCCCCAAACTATAAAAATCAATTTGTAATAAGGAAAATAGTATTACAAATATTGAAACAAATTAGAATTTTAACTCATTCATCTAATCACTATTACATTTATAACAACATATGTGGCAAGAGGCTAGAGATAGAATTCCCCTAAAGATTTAAAATGGAGTCATGGATATATTTAGCCGCAAGAATCATTTACAATACAATAATATACTTGTGATTTACAAAGGTGTTTCTTTGATAGGAACTACATTTTTAGAAGTTGAAACCCTAGAAGTTCATTTGGCTTGTGATTGTGTAGTAGAGAGAAAATGACCATCCTTTTTTCCTAGAAACCTAATTGGAATATATAATGGTTTGTTGGTTGTCTTATAGCTTCGGGAATTGTTGAAGAACTATAGGTCATGAATGTGGTGTTTAATGAAATCATAGATCTTATAAAATATGCTAAATTAACAATTTGGAACAAGTGCGAGGAACATCAAAAGCTAAAAGTCAACCATCATATTAATGATAGTATGGCATCCTCATTTTCCATCCTCTAAACTTGCATGTGAATCTATGCCCTTCGAATGGAAAAGTATTTTTAATTGATAAAACCCTTTTAAGTAGTTATAGTGTCAAATTCAATCATTAATAGCAACATATCCGGTCATGTAGGGATGTAGGGAGGAGTAAATAGTACAAAATCTAGGAGTTATAAAGCTTCGAGGTTATCAAGGATTGAGGATTAAGAACACCTTGGAATTTATACCACTTGTCATGAATTAGAAATTGGGAGTACATCATACCTCATTCCCAAAGAAACAAAATAAAAGTATATCCACATCATCAACTCCAAAAGGATACATGAATTCATCCCAAGAGGAATGTAATGATTTTCTCAAACTCAAAAACTTGATAAGATATCATAGTGTGAAATTTTAAGGATTGGGAGTTAGGGATACTTAATATCCCATGCTAAAAACTATCATATTAAAGGTATTCTCACATATTAAACTCTTAAAAAGTATATAAAGGAAAATTTCGCAAGTCAAGGATTAGGGACACTATTGAATTCATGCCATAAAAGATGCAAGAAAAGGGATGGCCAAAACTATGACTCCAAAGGGTAACTTAGTGTAAAGTACTGAAGCGTAGGGGTTTGAGTAAAAGCATGCCAATAAGAGAAAGTATGAAAATACAAAAAATACAAGGGAAAAGGTAGGGGTTAGGGGAAAGACATGTCAAGATGGAAAATTTTGAAACACTAGCATTTAGCATAATTTTAAAAATTTAAATAAAAAACTTCAATACTTAAAACTTTATGGGTTTTATGCAGCTTCCAACACATGATAGGTGTTGGAATTTTGTGTTTTCATTGATGTCAACAGATATATGTTGTTGCATTGATGTCAACCTATGGAGATTCTTTGATTGGTTGTATTAAATTGTCATTAGTAGTCTCACTAATGTCAACCTCTAGTGTTGCTTTGATGAGCTTGTGTTTGTGGATGTTCAACCTCATGTGTGCTTGAGATGCTGAGAAGGTTCTTTAGATGTGGAGTTTGTGTTTATGCTGCTTGGTTTACAAGTGATTTTTAGAAAATTTGAATAAAAGGGGAAATAGTGTGATAAAGAGTGTTCAGTGTGGTTGAACAGTGTTCAGTGTTTTTCTTTGCATTTCTTCATGGTTGAATATCTGCTTGTTTGGTTTGGATATGTTGATAAAAGGTGGTTAGAGGTGTTATATCTAAAGTTTCATGTTCTGGATCATATGATAGAAGAATTTGTGTTCACTAGTGTATGAACTATGAAGCAGTGTTGTCTAGGAGAAATGGTTTTGCTTTGCATTTCTTTGCATTGTGGTTTCTGGTCTTGTAGATCTAGGAGTGTGCTCATATTGTTCATATCTATCTTTAGTCTAAGTTGTTTGAGTTTTTGTGCTTTGCAAGGTTGGATTCATGAGTTATAGTATGTGGAAGGTTAATTGGGTGTACAAAATGAATATGTTCTTCTAGTGTATGTTGTTGAGAAGGATTTGTTTGATTTTAGGGTGTTGATGGAATATTCTAGATTGTGTTTAAGTGTTGCGTGTGGTTTGCAAGTCATCTTTGGTTCAGATGAAGCACACACTTAAAATTTTAATGGTGTTAACATAGGTTCGGTCGACCTTGGGTGTTTACACTAATTTTGGATATTCTTTAGTGTTTTTGGAAGCGTGGAATGGATTTTTTATGTGGATTTAGGCCTGAGTTAAGGTGTGATGTGGTCTACCTTCATTCCTCTCCATCGTGGGAATGTTTTGGTGCTAACCTAATTTTAATTTGCATGTTTGAGGTGCATAGTCAATCTTGTAGATTATTTTCAAGGTTGATGATGGTATATATGTGTGATGAATTGATGGAGGTAAGAAAAGTGTGTGTGATGTGAAGTGAAAAGGTTTGAAATTCACTGTGATCTTTAATTCCTAAGACTATTGGAAGTAGTGAGTAGAAGGTGTATACATTCTTCAAAGAGGTTGTGAATGTTCTGGTGAAGCATAGGTGGATATTTTTTGTTGCTCTGAGATGGATTTTTCATTGTAACAATCTTCTATCTTCTTCTTTCTAATCTAGCAGTGAGCCCTTTTTTTCTTTTTGGAAATGAGCCCTCTAGAAACGAGCATATTGTATTTGGTGTTGCAATTACTTTATATTGTAACTCAATCCTCATTATGGTTTTTCCCTTCTTGGGTTTTCCACGTAAATCTGGTGTTCTCACATGTTTGGATGTGTTTGAATTATTGTTTTTCATGTTTACATTTTGCTAATGCATGATAAGGGTTTAATGGTTGTTAATGGTTTAAGAGCTAATGCATATTTAAATGTTAATTAGGGTTTTGATGTTTTAATGTACAACTGATTCACCCCCTTCTCAATTGTCTTGTGCATTCAACAATTAGTATCAAAGAAAGGTTCCTTAGAAGAAAGCTTAATCGCTTGAGGTAGATCTTGATGGTGTAGAAGAATGTGGCTCCTTTGTTTGATGGATCAAATTATGCATTCTAGAAGACCAACATGGAAGGTTTCATTGTCTCCCTAGGGTTTGGAGTTTGGAAGTCAATTGAAGATGGATATACAATGCCTACTAATGGACCGTCAATTGATGATAAGATCAAGGCTTATGAGAAAAATAGAAAAGTGAGGTATTCTCTCTTGAGTGGTCTTTCTAATTCAGAACTTGTGAAGGTTATGAGCTATAAATCTGCTAAAGAAATTTGGAAGAAACTAGAAAAGTTCTATGAAGGAGATGCTAAGTTCAAGTAAGAAAATATGCAAAATTTGAAGACTAATTTTGAAACCCTAAGAATGGTAGACTATGAAGATATTATAGGCTAATGCATAGAGTGGATGAATTTGTCAATTCCATCAGAGGTCTTGGTGGAAAAAAATGAAGAAGATGAGGTGGTAAAGAAGGTTTTAAGAACTCTTCCTAAATCATTTAGTCATAAGGTTTTTCACTATTGAAGAAGCTCAGAATTTAGATCATTATTCTAGAGATTAGTTGTTTGGTGCTTTAACTACTTTTGAATTGAGAGAGTTTGGTTTAAGTGATTCAAGAAAAGAGACTGCTTTTAAAGTTGGAAAAGCAGAGAAGAATGAGGAATATGATCTAGATGAGTTTGATGAGTTAGAAGAAAAATTTGTAAGGGGATTGAAAAAGGGAATTGGAAAATACAGAGGTAGGTTATCTTTCAAATGTTTCAATTGTGGAAAGATAGGTCATTATACTTCAAAATTTCCAGTCAAAGCTTCAAATGATAGATTTAAGGAGAATAAAAGTAAAAAAATTAAGAGAAGTTATTATGTTAAAGAAGATTCCAATATATCTGATGATGAATTTGATTACCTAGATGATGAAGATGATGAATTCTTGTTCATGTATCTAAATGTTGGAACTAATTCTACTAACTCTAAGAGATGTATGAAGGAAGTTGCCCTAGAAGCAAGTCATAATGTTAGAGGGACTATGGTGACTTCTTTCCATGATAGATAGGACAAAAAGTACGAGATTATTGACAAAAAATGCTCAAATAATATGGCAGGTGATAAGAGTAAGTTTGTTGAACTTAAGAAGTTTGAAGGTGGTCTTGTTAAGTATGTCGGTGATGATACGTCTGCTAAGATATGTGGAAAAGGTTCAATCAGTTTTGATAGCAAGCATAATATAGATGATGTTCTTTATGCTAAGGGGCTCCTGAATAATCTTCTAAGTGTGGTAAAAATGTGTAGCAAAGGATATAATCTTGTATTTTAAGATGGTGGTTGTGAGATCAGAAAAGGCTTCAGAACTCTGATTGTTGTAGGAAAGAGGACAGATGGAAATGTATACCAGTGAAAGGGTGCTCATGGTACGTGCTTTATGACTCAAACCAATGAAAGTTGGATATGGTATAGAAGAATGTGTCACATCAATTTTAATAGCCTAGTGAGGATCAGCTTTGCTCAAGCTATGAGAAATTTGTCAAAGATTACAAATCCTATCAATAAAGTTTGCAAGGAATGTCAGGTTGGGAAGCAAACAAGAAAAAGGTTCAATGTCAAGGAATATTCTACCGTAAGACCTTTGGAATTGGTGCATACAAACCTTTGTGGACCTACAAGAACAAGAAGCTTTCAATTTGATGGGTATTTCATGTTATTAATTGATGATTACTCTAGAATGACTTGGGTAACTTTTCTCAAAGAAAAATAAGAAGCTCTAGATAAGTTTAAGGCATTTAAAGTTATGGTTGAGAATGAAATGGATATGAAAATCAAATGTTTAAGATCTGAAAGAGGTGGAGAGTTCACCTCCAATGATTTTAACAATTTTTTTGAAGATCATGGAATAAAGAGGAATTTTTTAGCTCCTAGGACTCCTCAGAAAGATGGAGTAGTGGAAAGAAAGAATATAATAGTTCAAAAAGTATCAAGGACAATGATGAAGGAAGAAAATCTAACGGATGGATACTAGAGAGAATTAATTCATACTACAATCTAAATACTTAATAAAGTGCAAGCAAGGACAAATAGTTCAAAGACTCCCTATGAGTTTTGGTATGGAAGAATCCTTACTATCAAATATTTCAAAGTTTTTGAAAGTAAATGTTATATCAGAAGAGATGAAGAAAATTTAAGAAAGTTTGATGCAAGATATGATGAAGGAATATTCCTTGGATATTCTACAAAGAGAAAGGCTTACTAGTGCTACAACAAGAGGCTAAAAAGGATTCTTGAAAGTGCAAGTGTCAAAGTTGATGAAGACTTACATAAAATCTCAATGTTGATAGAAGGATATGAATCAGATGAGCCCTCTTGCAGAGAAGAAGAGAAAGATGATGGTAAGGAAAAATAAGTGTACATTGAGGAGGAAGCTCTGGAAAGGATCCCTAAGACTCCTAAGTATGTGCAGAAGAATCATTCTGAAGATCAAATCATTGGTGACTAAATCAAATGTGTATTGACAAGAAGAAAGTTTGCTATGATAGGCGAACAAGTAAATCTATGTTTACTTTCCAAAGTTGAACCTAAAAAAATTATTGAGGCATGAAAAGATGAATTTTGGATCAAATCTATGGAAGAAGAATTAACATAGATTGAGAAGAATCAGTTGGGAACTTGTCCCAACACAAGTAGACAATGAGGAACTAAGTGGGTATTTTGGAACAAATGGAATGAGAATGGAGAAGTTGTTAGGAACAAGGAAATGCTTGCATGTAAAGGCTAATCACAAGTATAAGGAATATAATTTGAAGAGACATTTGCTCTGGTGGCAAGGATGGAGGCTATTAGGATGTTTTTGGCTTTTGCAGCGCACAAGGATTTCAAAGTTTATCAGATGGATGTGAAGTCTGTATTCTTGAATGGTGAGTTGGAAGAAGAGGTATACATTGAACAACTAGAAGGATTTTGATTATCAGATAATCCTAATATGGTATGCATATTGAAGAAGGCATTATATGGACTCAAGCAAGCTCCTAGAGCTTGGTATGCAAGATTGGATAGATACTTGTTGTAGTAGGGATTCAATAAAGGCACCATAGATAACAATCTTTATTTTAAAGTTGAGAAAGGTAAAATCTTGATCATGGTTGTGTATTTTGATGATATAATCTTTGGAGGAAATGAAAGTATGGGCAAGAGATTTACATAAGATATGCAGAAATATTTTGAGATGTTTATGTTTGAGGAGATGAATTTCTTCCTTGGGCTTCAAATCAATCAGACGGGGAAAGGAATATTTATATCATAGTCAAAGTATGTCAAGGAAATGTTGAAGAAGTTTCAAATGGAAGACTTTAAATCAGTATGTACTCCCATGGTTATTGGTTGTAAACTGAGTAAAGATGAAGAATCTTCTAAGGCTAATAAGAGCAATTATAGATCAATGATTGATGGACTACTATACCTAACTACTACAATATTGGATATCATGCATGTAGTTTGCCTTGTGGCTAGATTTCAAGAAGATTCTAGAGTTTCATGTTGGATGTTGTGGTTGTGTTGTTGATATGTGGTTTTCATTGATGTCAACACTATTGGCATTAATATCTTAGAGGTTGTATATGTCGAGGATATTGAGAAAATTTTAATGAAATAAGTTACAGGTTGTCAGTCGTGAAGTGAAGTTCAATCAGTAGGTTACCTCAGTAAATTGATGATCAAAGTTTGTGGATTAAAGGGTTTCTTGTTGAGTATATCTAGTTTATCCATGTTAAGATTCATAGATTTGCATGAAGATTTGATTGAGTTATGAACAGTTGTATTCTGACAGTCATTTTGTTGCTTTAGTTGGTGTTCCTGAATGGAGATGGTGTGATTCTATTAAGTTCAGTTGTTGTGGATGCTTCTCTAGTGATGCATGATGTTTTTGGATGTTTCTAGATTGTGCTCTATCTATGTTGAATGTACACATTTATCGTTGTGCTCACGATTGGATATTTTCTCGTGCGTGTTCATGTTTTTCATGTTCTTGTCTGACATGGTGTTGTAGCGTGTTGTGGATCTTCGAGGAATAATTTTTGAAGTGTTTTTCATGTTTGAGAATTTTATTTTGGGTCTCCACTATGCTATGGCTGACCTTGGTTGATTTGCATTAATAATCTTTATTGTTTTGGGCCGACAGTTTGTATTCATTTTATTATTTCATTGAGGTCAACATGTAGCGATGTAATTTCTTGTTCGGATATATAAGCGATTGTTTTATCATTTGAAGGCATGAGTATGTGAAGTGTGCAAGTCCTATGTGTGAATAATGTTCAGATCTTTTGAAGCCAGAAGCAGAGTGTGAATAAGTGTTCATGTGCTTAACCGAAATTGTAATCAGGCATTACCAGATGCTATTTTTCTCAGTTCAAATCATGTGGATGTAATCCAAATCTTTTGTAAGACAGTGTGTCTTCCTTTGGGTAGTAAGCCTTTTTGTAATTGAGTAGTGAGCTCTAGGTAGTGCGCTTGAATACATGTGCATTCCCCATTTCATTCTTTATACTTTTAATAGGGTATAATATTGTGGACTGACCTCCACCGTGGTTTTTCCCCTAACAGGGTTTCCACGTAAAAAATCTTGGTGTCATGTGTGTTTCTGATGTGTTGTTGATTCATGATTTCATGGTTATTGATCAGATCTAAGAATAAATTTAATAAGCTTGATAAGTTTGAAATTCTGTGACAACTGATTCACCCCCCTCTTAGTTTTTTTCCCTTGTGTTTCCAACAATTGGTATCAGCGTAGGTTCCTTGGAAGAAGTTTAATAGCTTGAGGTGATCCGGGATGGCGACATACAAGAAGGATAGTCTGAGATTTGATGGAACAAATTATTCTCTATGGAAGGCTCGAATGGAGTGTCATTTGAGATGCATTGGTGAAACCTACTAGAAAATTACAAAGAATAGGTACATCATTCCACAAAATGTTCCTTCTACTCAAGATGAGATTAAAGAAGTCAAGTACAATATCAAGGCTAAGGAAGCATTGTTGAGTGCTTTGATTGATTCTAAGATGACAAATGTTATGGATCTAATGACTGCTTATGAGATCTGGAAAAAGTTGGAAACTTTGTATGAAGGTGATGCTAATGTAAAGATTGCTAAGTTGCAAAGCCTGAAAGGGAAATATGAAATGTTAAGAATGGGTGATGATGAGAACATTACTTCTTTCATGCAAAGAGTGAATGAACTTGTGTGTGGTATCAGATGTGTTGGTGGACGATTGGAAGAATCAGAGATTATTGCTAAAGTGCTTAGATCCTTGCCTGATACATACAAAGTCAAAGCTATTGCTATTGAGGAGCTCTAGACTGTAACAAATGTAACCAGATACATGTTGATTGGTAAGCTTACTACTTTTGAGTTCAGTGAATTTGGTGATGCTCTTCCTAAGATAGAATCTGCTTTCAAGGCTACTACTTCTAGAAGAGATAAACAAAGATATGATCTGGGAGAAAGTTTTTCAGAAAGGTATTCAAGTATGAGGGGGAAATGAGAGAGATTGAAGAAGAGGAGAGAAAGCTAGAGGAGCTTGAAGCACTTATTGTCAAGAGAGAAGTTATAGGAGAAGGTAAGTATAAAGGGAAATTTCCTATTAAATGTTTTTCTTGCAATAAGATAGGTCATTTTTCATCAAGGTTTCTGGAAAGAGTCCCTAAGCCAAGACCTAACAATCCTAGATTTCAAAGAAAGTGTTATTATTCTACTGATGAAGGTGTGAAAAATGATGAAGGGTGATCCCACAATAGTGGTTTACAATTTTTGGCCAAACTAGACACTGAAATAATTTTTTTGAACTAAATCTTCACTTTCGGGCACCTATAGAAGCTAAACCGTGAGGATTTTGAAGATGATGCAAACTAGAGTTTCGTGACATTTTGTCTGTAGATTCTAAAAATATTTTTTTCAATTTTTTTGGAATCAGATTGCACTTCTTTTTCCATCTCCCTCGAAAACTTTTTTTCAAAACAACATTTTTAAAAGTGACGCCTCAATATAAGCATAACATTTTTTCCATGAAGGATAAAATTCTAATTCTTTCAAATTTAGATTTGTAACTTTGATATCTAGTGCTTCCACTTGGTTAGATATTTTTATTGAATATTTTTCTTTAATCAAGTTTCAAGTCAAACCAATTACAATTTAGACATAGCGACCGTATAACGCGTAACTTTTTGTATGTATCAAAATTCAAATTTTTTTTGTTGGATCAAAGAATCCAATAATTGGTGCACTCTATTTTTCAAAAAAAAAAAATTATAATCTTCTATTTTTCCACATTTGCAGAACAGAGAGCTTGATTTTTGGTGAAAAACCTACATTCACAAGGAATAAAAGATAAATATAATAATCAAATTAAATTTAATTAAAATTATACTTTTTTGGAAGCTTATAATAAGGACTGCATACAAAAAAAAATTTAAATGAATTCATTTGATCCCCCAAAAGGTAAATCAAAAGTGGTTTTTTATTAGCATTTTGATAGGTGTAAAGGAGACTCCGTTATAGGTATGGTTTAAAACTAGCGGGGTTCTATCCAAGGGGGCTTGGTCTAAGGTGGTTTGATCAAACCCTATTCAATTGGAATCCTTTAAATGGAACTTTTCATGGCTTAAATCATTATATTTTCTAAAAATATGCAATTTCAGCAAAAATTAGGATCTCCTAGAAAGTGTAAACCACTATTGTGGCAGCACCCCGAATATGATAAAGGAAATGCAAGTGAAGATGAATGGGTATTTATTGCTATCAAGGAAAATGATCCAACCCCTATTGAATCTGTTAGTTGCTCAAATGTGGAGAAAGCTTTAGCGACCAGAGTTGAAGAGAAAGATGAATGTGCAATTGATAGTAGATGCTCTCATCACATGACAGGTGATAAAAGAAAATTTGTGAGCCTGGAAAAGTATGATGGTGGTGTTGTAAGATTTGGTGATGACAAAGTTGGTGCAATCCATGGCAGAGGATATATTCTCTTGACAGTAAGAATAATACTGATGATGTTCTATATGTGGAAGGTTTGAAGCATAATTTCTTAAGTGTTGGACAGATGGTTGACAAGGGATACAATCTTCAATTCAAGGATGGAAAGTGCAGAATATTGGAGAATTCCAGAAATGTGATTGCTTCAGGTACAAAAACAAAAGGTAACATCTTTCACCTAAATGCTACTGGTAAAAGTTGTCTAATTGTTCAAGTTGATGAAAGTTGGTTGTGGCATAGGAGAATGTGTCATGTAAACTTTGACAATATTATCAAGATAAGTTCTACTAAGGCAGTGAGAGATCTTCCTAAGTTGGTAAAGCCTACTAATATTATATGCAAGGAATGTTAGTTAGGGAAGAAAACTAGAATTTCATTTCGGAGCAAACAACATTGTTCAAATGAAGTGTTGGAGCTTGTTCATACTAATTTGTGTGGTCCTTCTAGAGTTAGAAGTTTACAAGGAGACAAGTACTATATGTTACTTATTGATGATTACTCTAGATTGATGTGGGTTACTTTCTTAAGGGAGAAATCTGAAGCTCTGGAGAAATTCAAGATTTTTAAGGCTATGGTTGAGATAGAGACAGGTCTGAAGATTAAATGTTTGAGATCAGATAGACGTAGTGAATTCACTTCCAGTAAGTTTAATTCTTTATGTGAAGTGCATGGGATAAAGAGACAATTATCTGCCTCACAAACCCCTCAGCAAAATGGAGTTGTGGAAAGGAAGAATATGACAGTTCAAGATGTTGCTAGGACTATGATGCTAGAAGGAAATGTCCCTCACATCTATTGGAGAGAAGTTGTGAGTATTTTTGTTTACATTCTTAACCGTGTACAAGTCAAAGGTGATATTGGTAAGACCCCTTTTGAGCTATGGTTTGGTCACAAGCCCTACTGTTAGATATTTCAAATTCTTTGGGAGTAAATGCTATATCAAAAGAGATGAAGAGATAGGAAAGTTTGATGTTGGATGTGATGAAGGAATCTTTCTTGGTTATTCTACTAAGAGCAAGGCCTATCGGTGCTACAACAAGAGATTGAGGAAAGTAGTTGAAAGTGAAAATGTCAAGGTTGATGAAGACATAGCTAGACCATCCAAAACCTATTGATATGATTTAGATGATCAAAATAGCAATTCAGTCATAGGAAATAAATTTTAGACTCAAAATCAAGTTCAAATCATTCTAGTGAATCAAGAAAATCAAGAGGAAGGAACTAGTGAAAGTGCAAAAGAGAGATCACAAGAGCCAAAAGTTCAAGAACATCCGAAGACTCCAAGGTATGTAAGACTAAATCATTCAAAAGATCAGATTATAGGTGATAAGAACAAAGGTGTTTAGACTAGGAGAAAATTTGCAGAAGAATACTATTTGATTTCAAAGATTGAGCCTAATAGTGTCAATGAAGCATGCAAAGATAAACATTGGGTGGAAGCAATGAAAGAAGAACTATAGCAGATTGATAAGAATAATACATGGATTCTTGTTTCTAGACCTAAGGAAAAAAATGTAATTAGAACTAAATGGGTCTTTAGAAACAAGTTGAATGAGCAAGGTGAAGTTGTTAGAAACAAAGCAAGATTGGTGGGTAAAGGATATTCTCAGATGGAAGGAATTGAATTTGAAGAAACCTTTGCCCATGTTGCTAGGATTGAAGCTGTGAGATTATTTCTTGCTTATGCTACTTACAAAATTACAAGGTTTATCAAATGGATGTCAATTCAACATTTCTAAATGGCGAATTGGAAGAACAAGTGTATGTTGAGCAATCTGATGGATTTCAATTGACTGATCAAGGAGATATGGTTTGTCGGTTGAAGAAAGCATTGTATGGACTTAAGCAAGCCCCAAGGGCATGGTATGCCAAATTAGACAAGTACTTACTGAAGCTTGGATTCAATAAAGGTACTATTGAGAGTAATTTGTATTTCAAGATTGATGATGATAAAGATCTGATTGTTGAAGTCTTTGTTGATGATATCATTTTTGGAGGAGATGATAATTTATGCATGAAGTTTGTTGATGAGATGAAAAATGAATTTGAGATGTCTATGATTGGTGAGATGAAATTCTTTTTGGGATTGCAAATTACTCAGTTAGATAAAGGGATCTTCATATCTCAGTCCAAGTATGTGAAAGAATTGCTAAAGAAGTTTGGTATGGAAGATTCAAATCCAGTTGGTGCACCTATGGTGACTAGATGCAAGTTGACACAAGATGATGATTCTCTAAAATCAAATCAAATTAGATACAGATCGATGATTGGTGGATTGCTTTATTTGACTCAAACTAGACCAGATATCATGAATGTTGTATGCATTGTTGCAAGATTTCAAGTTGATCCTAAGGAATCTCATGTAACAACTATGAAGAGGATTTTTTAGATACTTGAAGGGGACAATTGATTTTGGCTCGTGGTATCCTAAAGACGATGACCTTACTTGGAGTGCTTTTACTGATGTTGATTGGGCAGGTGATGTGAATGACAAAAAGAGTACTAGTGGTGGTGCATTTTTCTTGGGTAAGAAGTTGATTTCATGGTTAAGTAAGAAGAAAAATGCCATTTCTTTATCTACTTCAGAGGCAGAATACATTGTTGTTGCTAATAATTATACTCAAGTATTGTGGATGAAGCAGATGTTGAAAGATATCAAAGTTGTGTATGATGAACCTATTGCTATATTCTCTGATAATTCAAGTGCAATTAACATTTCTAAGAATCTGGTGTTGCATTCAAAGACTAAGCATATATATATATATATATCAAAGACTAAGCATATATATATATATATATATCAAGTTTCACTTTTTGAGAGAGAAGGTGAGTGAAAAGGAATTTAGATTGGAGTATGTGCCTACTAAGGAACAAATTGTAGACATCTTTACAAATCCTTTATCTAAGGATACTTTTGACTATCTTACAGGGAATCTAGGGGTGACTACCCCTCCTAATTAGAACTAAGATGCATTGACTTGCATCAATCTGTGCATTTCATAATCATATCTTGATCTAGATTGATGTTGTGGTGGATGCTACTCAAGGGGAGTAGTCAGATGTTCAGATATGTGGTTCAGAGCTTGTGTGGAGAAAATAGATCTTTTTCGTTGATGTCAAAGTGGGAGAAGAGCCATGTGAAAAATTGTGAATTAGTTGAGGAGAAGAGTCATGTGAGGAGAAGAGTTGTGTAAAAGAGTTAGAACCTAAGGGGGAGTAAATGCTAAAGATAGTTGTGTTGATGGTGTTTTTCACATCATGTGTTGCCATCAATTCCAAAGGTTGATATTGTTGGATGTTGTGGTTATGTTTTTGATATGTGGTTGTCATTGATGTCAACACTATTAGCATTAATATCTTAGAGGTTGTATATGTCAAGGATATTGAGAAAATTGTAATGAAATAAGTTGCGGGTTGTCAGTTGTGAAGTGAAGTTCAGTCGGTTGGTTACCTCAATATGTTGATGATTAGAGGTTGTAGATTAAAGGGTTTCTTTTTTAGTATATCTAGTTTATCCATGTTAAGTTTCAGAGATCCATGTGAAGATTTGATTGAGTTATGAGCAGTTGTATTCTGACAGTCATTTTGTTGCTTCAGTTGGTGTTCCTAAATGGAGATTATGTGATTCTAGTAAGTTCAGTTGTTACAGATGCTTCTCTGGTAATTCATGATGTTTTTGGATGTTTTTAGATCATTCTCTATCTGTGTTGCACGTCCGCATTGATCGTTGTGCTCGCAATTGGAGATTTTCTCTTGCATGTTCATGTTTTTCATTTTCTTGGCCGAAAGAGTGTTGTAGCGTGTTGTGGATCTTCAAGGAATATTTTTTGATGTTTTTTCATGTTTGATAATTTTATTTTGGGTCTCCACTATGTTATGGTCGACCTTGATTGATTCACATTAATAATCTTTATTGTTTTAGGCCAACAATTTGTATTCATTTTATTATTTCATTGAGGCCAACATGTAGTGATGTAATTTATAGTTGTGGATATATATAAGCAATTATTTTATCATTTGAAGGCATGAGTATGCAAAGTGTGTGATTCCTACATGTGAATAATGTTCAAATCTTTCAAAGGCAGAAGCATAGTGTGAAGAAGAGTGAGCAAAGTGTGAAGAATTTTTCATGTGCTTAATCGGAACTATAATCAGGCATTAGCAAATGCTATTTTTCTAAGTTCAAATCCTGTGGATGTAATCCAAATATTTTGTAAGACACTGTTTCTTCCTTTGGGCAGTAAGCCTTTTTATAATTAAGTAGTGAGCTCTAGAAAATGCACTTAAATACATGTGCATTCCCCATTTCATTCTTTATACTTTTAACAGGGTATAATCTTATGGACTGACCTCCACCATGGCTTTTCCCCTAACAGGGTTTCCATGTAAAAAATCTTGGTGTTATGTGTGTTTATGATGTGTTTTTGATTCATGTTTTTGTGGTTATTGATCAAATCTAAGAATAAGTTTAATAAGTTTGATAAGTTTGAAATTTTGTGACAACTAATTCACCCACCCCTCTCAGTTGTTTGCTCTTGTGTTGCCAACAAGTCACATGTGGTAGAAGTAAAAAGAATATCCAAATACTTGAAGGGAAATTTAGAACATGTTTTATGGTATCCAAAGGATAATGATTTATTCCTAAGTGCTTATACATGTGTAGATTGGGCAGGTTGTGTGGATGATAGAAGTACAAGTGGTGGTGCTTTCCTTCTTGGAAGTAGGTTGGTGTCTTGGCTTAGCAAGAAGTAGCATTCAATGTCATTATCTTTTGCAGAGGCATAATACATTGTTGCAGCATCATGCTATACACAAGTGTTGCGGATGAATATGACATTGAAGGATATCATATTGGTATATGATGAACCTATTTCTATCTTTTTTGATAATACAAGTGCTATCAATATTTCAAAGAACCTGGTAATGCATTCAAGGACAAAACATATCTCAATCCAATATCACTTTTTGAGAGAGAAGGTTGTGTTGGGTGAAAATTATGTAATCCCTTTTAACATATTACATAACCTTGATTTCAACCATAGTTATGTGAGATAGAATCTCTCCTCTCAGAAAGGGGAGACATCCTTCTTAATGCTTATTGAAACTAAAGAAAAATAATCAAATATTTACAATAATTTACACTACAATAACAATATGGGGGTGTGTCACATTCATGATTCTCTCTTTTTTAAGAGAATATGTTTTACAATGTTTCACAATTTTAACTTTTGGATGCAATACAACTTCAAATTAAAACTAAGCAGTAATTCCAATATTCCTATCTTGTCAAAGAAAAGTCTAGGAATACCAACATGATAAAGATAAGTAACAAATAAGAAAAGCTCACGGAGGCACAAAGTCATTTTGTAGTTTCTGATAATGAATCCTTCAAGATAGTAACTAGCATTGTAAAAGAAGCACAAATTCTTCTATATACTTCACAATAAATTCCATGAGCAACATGAATAAATATAAGAACAAAGTCTAATAGAGAATTCACCAATAATATCAATAATATCCCAATTTCAAGCAATGAGTGTAACTCAAAGTTTACATAGATTTACTCAAATCCCTTTGAATCTCAATTACTAATCACTGTTAATTCAATCAAACAAAAATTAATTGTCCCCAACACAAATTTTGGTGTGCAAGTTCACTTCTTTATTGATCAAAAAAAGATTCACAAAAAATGAACTCAAAGTTTCAATATTTGCTTCACAATTGGGCAGCACTTTGTTGCATAAGATAAAAGGTGCATTATACAATATAATCCTCTCTTATTTATAGATGGGAGAGGAGAGATATTCTAGGAAAAACCCTAACCAACTAGTTGACTTATTCAAAAATGTTGTCCATAAATGTAGGAGAACATATTTGTTTTACATGTAATCATATTTTTCAAAATGACATGTAAAATATCAAAGCCTATCTAGATAAAGCATGGAAAAAAGTGTATGAACTATATAACTCTAGAGATATAAGAATTTTTTCATGGTTCCTTGCTCTTGGCTTGGAATTCTTCATATTTCTTATTAATATCCTACATGACTGCCTCATCTAGACAAACTGTATAGTCAATAATTGTATGAACCCTTGTGATTGACTTCCTTGCAGATGAGCAAATATTTTTGCATCTATCTAGATGAGTCTTGAGGTTGTCCAGAGAAAGTTGTACATCACACAAGGCATGCATTGAAGTCTCTGAAAATCCTTCATCTTCTACCCACTTCATGATAGCTTCTTTGAATATCTGAGCAATGTCACTTACCAGGAGGAAGGTATGATGATCATCTTGGAGTTTTCCCAGAAACTCCTCAATTCCATTCACCATAACAATACAATGCCCTTCAAAATCTTCTTGCACTTGTTGAATGTCCTTGATGAGAGACTTGATAACTTGTATGCAGTTTCTAAGAGACTCCTTTACTTCCACATACTTATCTTTGTCGGGAATTACATCGACTTCCACTAATTTTCTCATCTTAGTCTCCTTCATTTGTAACCAAAATGTGAGAATTTGTTCCATTTCCTTTTGCTCTAGGGAAAGTGTGCTTTCTACCTTTTCTAATTCCAATTTCATTTTGGATACTTGAGTAGTCTTTTCATCAGCAATGGCTATGAGTTGTGAACCCTGCTCTATTATCTCATCAACAAATTCGTACAACACTTTACCCTTGGAATAAAACTTCTCCACTTTTTCCATTGTTGGTTCTTCAACATTTACCATGGCCATTGGCTACACATTTATGAGGTCCCTGTGATCTTTCTCAAAACTGATGCATACCATTCAACCTTCTCCTTGTACATATTTCTAGCTTGCTCCATTTTATCAAGTCTATCTGACAATGCATTTAGGGTCACTTGTGCATCTTCTTTGGCACTTGCATTAGTTACCTTCCCAAGTTGGACCCTTGTTACAGTGTAATCTTCCATATTCATGTCACCCTGATCATGTGGAGGTAATCCAATATCCACATACTTATGACTTAACTTGTCCACATGAAGTCTTGAATGAATCTTTTCCTTTTTTTCCCCTTGGATTTTGGAAGAACTATCTCTTCAAGATCTAGCTCATCTAGGAAAACAATTTGTTTATTGTGCTTAGATACTTGTGAGATTAGACAAGGGGTAAGAAATGAAGTATTTCCTTCTTGACTTACTATTAATTTTTGTGTAACAGCCGCTTCTGTAGGAATGGGTGTTATAGTAACAATTGGAGTAGTATCGGTCAAGATTGCACCAGTAGATTGCAAACCAAGAGGATCCTGCAATGACTCCTTCATGAACCTATCAAACTCAACCAAAGAGGAAATATAATATGATGGAGAAGATAGACTTGGGATGGATGATGGAGAACTTGAGGAAGCATCAACTGTTTGGAAAATGGAACCCACGGGAGGAGTGAAAAGGATTGATGATGTTGAAAGAGGAATGGTAAAATTCACTGCACGTAGAGTTGTTTTAGGAGTAGGTGAAGTGGGAAGAGGAGGTGGAGGAGTAGTAGGATTTGGAAGAGTGTGAGGAACATTGGTAGTAATAGGTGATAATGTATGGGGTGAATTATCAACAATGTTTTCATGGGGACATAATTTTAATTCATCATTATGCCTTTCTTCTTCCTTATTACCTTCTTCCTCTCCTTCATCTTCTTCAAACTATTCATATTTTGCAGACTCTTATAATTCCTCACTTTCATTCCCTTCTTCTTCTTCTGATTGTTCCTCATATGCAAGCTCTCATTCTTCTGTAGATGGTTGTTCTTCCTCAATAGCTTGCTCTTCTTCAGTTGTTCGTGCAGTAATTTTACCACAAGTGAATTTGATCTTAGGACCCCTTTGTGAAGAAGAGGGAGCAACTGCATATTTGTGTTTAGTGTAGAGTTCTTGCTATCGGCTAGTTTCACCTCTTGGTGTTTCTCCCTCAAACTCTGTTATGAAATATTTCAATTGAAAGACATGCCTCTGCCACCATTCACTTGTGTTATGCAAAACAGGAGCAAGTCTTTCTCTGATGGAAACACTTTCTTTCTTGGACCATTACACATGAGGCAAAGTCTTACTACCAATTTCTTCTTCTTCATATGCAGAATTTATGATATTTCTAAGATCTTCAAAATCCTCTGGAATATCAACCATGCCAAGGTCCCTGATCTATTCCACGGTTAACCTACAAAAATCCATTCTTCGAATGTCCTCATCTCTACATTCTACCCATATATCCTCAAAATGGTAGACATGGCGATGATCCTTCTTAATTTTTCTATTCATATTTCTATAATCAAAATCAGATATGTACCTATATGACCTTATGGTCATAATCTGCATTTCTGCAACTTCTGATTTTTCCTTTTGCACATTTTGAATAGTATACCTTCCAATAGTAATTGGAAACTTAAAGCCTGTCATATAAATTTTTTGACGTTCTTTATGGACTATATTCAACTATCTACACAACTCCAATAATATCCACTTATCGAAAGGATATCTAGGTAACATGTATGGGCACCCAGTGTAACAACCTACTCTAAAATATGTGAAAGTAGGAAATTGTAAGAAGATACATCCAAACTTACTAGCAACCTTGAAATCTTCATCTGACACCCTTTTCTTCTCAAGAGTTGGATCAAAGGTGAAAAGAAGAGGTGCAAAGAAAGCATCAATGACTTTCCTAAAATACTTGATACTATTTCTCAAAGTGATCTGGGAGTAGAACTCATATACTAGTACAAATTTTTTGTTTCCTTTAGTTAACAATCCTATAAATTGTAGCATAACAACAACAGCATATACTTGGTAGAATGTCATGTAAAATTTTAAGGTGGTTTGTACATTGATGAGTTGCTCATAATCTCATCACTTATTTGCGTACCCCAGTCTATGTGTGCTTTCCTCCTCTTGATGATTCAGATATACTCATACATCCAATCTTGAAAATGGAATGAAATGGGTAAGCCTTTAACCCTACTCATAATAGTGATCATATCTCGAACATCTTCCTTGAAACCACTCCGTGGAAGACCTTTGGGCCATATAGAGATAGTGGGCCTTGGAGTCTTCAACCATTGAGAATTTATCAATTGTTTAGCTTTGTTAGGATCTTTGTCATAAACCTCATGTGCTTGTTGAATGGAATTTTTTTTATATTTTTCCATGTGTGGAACTTGGAAAACTATATCAAAGAACTCAGGATCCAATCTCATCATGATTTTTCTAGAAAAATATCTCACTTTTTTCCTCCCTGATATAATGTGAGGCAACCTGAAGAAACAATTCCATGCAGTGAGCAACAACTGGAAATGAAGACACTAGATGTAGGTTACTATGGATGGTTGCTCACAAATTTTCTTCTAATGGTTGATTCTCTATTCTTTTCACAAAATCATCCATATCAAGGTGACCAATCTCTATGTCCTTGATTTCATCAATCTTCAAGGTCACAATGGTAGGAGGATAAACACCTTGGTACTTGTACTGCATTTTCTCTTTTTTGGAATAAAAGGGAGATTCTTCTGTTGTCATCTAAGAGTATCAAAGACCAATGAAAATTCACCTTCAAAGATCACCTGATAAGAGCTTGAAAGAAACTACAAGAAAAAATGGATTATGAGATGTTAGGATTATATGTGTTATAAGAGTGATTGGAATGCGTGAAGCTGGGAAAGCATCTTGGAATGAGAAAATGTGAGTTATGAAGCGTAGAAAATGGAGCAATAGCAGTGGAACGAGGTTCTGAAAGCAAATGGAATGATTTTTTGAGCATTTAGTGAAAGACTATTTTTATGCAAGGGCGTTGAAAATCGACACCCTTACATCTTGGAAGTTCTGCACTTGGTGCACAAGCATTGAAAATTAGCGCTCCAGCACACTTTGAAGACTTGGAAGGAATTGATGTACAAGTGTTGAAAATCAGCGTTGCAACACTTGGTGGAAAGTTCAATTCATGTTGGAGCATTGAAAATACCCGCTCTTACATGCTCTAGCATAATGTCAAGTCATATGCAAAAGCAAGTATTTTCATCACTTTCACATCAAGAGGGAATATTCATCATTTTGCAGGAGCGGTGATTTTCACTGGTTCTACACCAAGGAGTTAAACAAGTTCAATTGAAACAATTGTAATAGTGGATATTTTTACCGCTTCAACATATTGGTGAGAAGAGTTGTGTCAAAGTGTTAAAACTATTCGCTTGTGCACCAGTGGGAAAGAACGAACATGTGAACAAAGGTGAACTCATTTCATACACATGACTTTGAGGAAAAACACACAAGGGAAAAGATGACGTGAAAAATAACGCTGATGCAAATGGGAAAACCACAAACATGAAAACCCTATAGAACAAAGCTAGGGTAAAATAAGAACTTTGAAAAAAAAAATAGAAAATGTAAAGAAAAGGGTAGTGAAGATTATAACTTACATGATGATGGTAAAAAGAGAAAAGAAGAAATGCAAAAACATACTTGTAAAAATAATGGAGGAAGGAAAAGGCGAAAATCCTAATTTAGTCACCCACGAAATCTGCCTACACAAATTCGCTTGAAGTTTGTAAGATGACTGACGCGAGGAAGGAGGAAGAAAACAAGTTAAAATGAGAGGAAATGGACTAAAAATTACTTTAATAAGTCACTTAAAATATTTGGAAAATGAGTCATTAATAAACTCGGAGTGTATTAATGACCACGCGTGCGAAGGGGGGATAATGTAGGAGTGGTGATTTTCACCACTCCAACATTTTCAAAATTGTCAAAAGTGTAAGAGCAGTGAAAAAGCTCGCTCTGACATGACAAAGTTAACTTAACATCAAAATGCAAGAACACTGAAAAATCAGCACTTCAATAAATGAAAGGTGAGAAATAAATGTAGAAGCGTTGAAAATCAGTGCTCCAACACTTACAGATTTTTTGTAATCCTACTCATGTAGGAGCACTGAAAATCAACGCTCCAACATGAGCAAAAAATTTCTAACTCCCAGAAGGTTAAAATTGACAAAACACTTGTTTTAAATATTTTCAAGAAATGACTAAGGACGAGGGCTTGAATGGAAAATTTGAGTCTCAAGACTACGTGTAAAGGCCAATCAAAATTTTCCTTGTTTTGTGTGCTTGAAGTGCACGAACCTATGAAACGAACAAGTTTCGTAGGGGGTTATCCTATGAATCGAGCTTAGTTGGATTCTAGGATAACAGTTGGCTCAAGCTGGGGAACTTCCTTCCATCATTCTTAAAAATGAATGAAGGGAGAAGAACTCTAGACTCCAAGTACCTTTAGCCATCCATTGGGCAAAGAGTCAGGTGACAAAAATAAAAAGACTCAAAAAAACTCAAAAATAAAAAGATGCAAAGATTGTAGAAATATTTACATTGAACACCTGTCACCTCATTGTGTAAAGTGTTTTAGATGTTGTCCACTGTGGGAAAGAGCAAATGGTGTCCCATCTTCGTATTCCAAAAGAAAGTTATTTTCACCATGTAGCTGATGAATCTTGAACAACCCTGTCCATAGTGAATCGAACTTTCCATGCATGCCTTTTGGCTCTCTTCGCTTGTCCCACAAGAGAACGAGATCACCAACCTGAAATTCATGAGACTTTTGCTTCTTGTCAAAAATATTTTTAACTTGTTCTTGATGCTTCTTGAAACAGTTTGCTACTTGAACTTGTTTTTCCTCTAGTTCGAAAAGATACATTATTCGCTTATCAACTGAACTGTCAAAAGTCTCATCCTCAATGGCATTAGCCAACTTGAGGGTGGGAATTTCTAATGTAATTGGAATTTCAGCATTCAACCCATACAAGAGTTGAAAAAGGAGACGTGCCTATAGCCCGCTTTGGAGTAATCATGTCTTCCCACAAAGCATCATACAAAGTTTTGTGCCACAAATGTTGATTTTCATCCACAAGCTTGCAGATAATAGTACCCAAGTTTTTATTGTTGGTTTCAACTTGGCCATTACCCCATGGGTAATAGTCAGATGAATGTGATAACGTAATACCATGCTCGAAACAAAACTCAGTAATCTCACTTGATGAGAAAGCAGAAACATTATCAACAATAATTTTGTTTGGCACACCAAAACTAGATATGATGTTTTCCTTCAAGAAATTACACACTACTTCAGATGTAGCATGCTTAACTGGAATTTCTTCCACCCATTTGGGGAAATAATCAGTTGTAGTGAGGACATAGGTGTGTCTTGCACTTGATATGGATTCACCATGCCAATAAAGTCAATCCCCCACTGCTGGAAGGGTTCTTCAATGACGACCGGTTTCAAAGGTAAAGTTTCCAACTTTGGTTTACCTATGAACTGCTAGCATAGTTCGTATTTACACACCCATGAGTATGCATCTTGAAAGTGTGTAGACCAATAATACTTTTCTCTCAATATTTTGTGAGTTGTAACTGACACTAAGAAATGTCCTCTGCAAGCTAAGTCATGATAAGACTTCAGTAATTTTTCCTATTGTGCTTTATCAACACAACATAAGAAAGTACCATCCAAAGCACGCTTGTACAAACCATTGTCCCACAAGAAAAAAATTGTTTATTTCAATTTAATGGTTCTTTTCTCCTTTGGAGTCAAGTGGTTTGTACATTCTCCATATGTGAGAAAATGAGCAATTTTTGAATACCATTCATTAGTAGTACTGACAAATAACACCATTAGAAACTCATTTGGACTTACCTCTTCAGATTCTGAAACTTCTTCATCAGGATTATTATTAGCAATAAGCTGACACAAACCCCACCCATGCACCAGCTTGGTAGGCTTGATGTCCATGTCATATTCTTGTATCTTAGTAATCCAATTGCCCCTTTTTGTACCATACTCCTATTGTGTCAAAATATACTTGACAGTTGAATCAGGAACCAAGACTTTAACATGGTTGTTAAGGATGTAAAACCTGAAATGCTTCACTACCTTAACCACACAAAAATCATGCTTCTCCATTTGGTAATATTTCAGTTCATGATTTTTGAGAGGATAGCTCATAAACGCAATAGGGGATTCAAATCCCTCACTATTCTCCTACACCAGAATTGTTAAAAGTGTATGCTTAGAAGCATAACTATACATGATAAACTCTTTCATGTAGTCTAGGCAGACTAACACTGGCGCATGAGCAATAGCCTCTTTGATATCATCAAATGCAACTTTTCCTTTTGTTGTCCAATGAAAATAGGTAGTTCCTTTCATCATATTAAAAATATGACGAGTCTTCTCTACAAAATCTGGTACAAATCTTCGCAAAAAATTCACCTTTCCAAAGAAAGAATGAACAACTTTCTTACTTGATGGTAAAGTAAGAGCTTAAATAATTTTAAATCTGGTATTTCTTGTAAGGCAATGCTCCAACCTTAAGTGAAACTTCATGTTGCACCTCCTTTGGTCGGAAAGACTTTAGATCTTCATATGAATATTCCAAGACATCCATATATTCTCGTAATAATTCAACAAATTTCTTTTTTTCTTCAGTTGTGCAACACTTACCAATATTTACCATCTTAGGATCTGCTTCAGTTCCTAAGTTAATCTACTCAATTTCTTTTGATGAGTCAAAATTTGAGAGTTTCTTCTTAACATAACGATCATGCTTGTCAAAAGGTCTCTCAAGGGATACCGAACCCTTGGGAATTTTATTTCCTTTGAGTTGTAGGAACTGTTTGCCTGTAACTGGATCAACCTTAGAAATAGACTCTTGGGGTAGAGAATCACTTCCTTCAAAGTATAACTCACCAAAAAATTTGGCCTTTTCCAAAAAAGCAACAATCTGATGATCATCATTAAAAATCTTCCAATTATCTGAGTTGTCAGGAACACTTGGGAAAAAGACCAACTCAATAGTATAGGTAGAACCATGGAAATCCTTGTGTGGTATCAGGAGCGTGGCTGAAACTGTTGGAGAATCAGCTTTGTCATTGTATTCTCTTGGAACTACAGAAATATCAAAGGCATCAAATTTCTCAATGCAATCCCAAACAAGATTACGGTAATTCCTTAGTTTTTCATTCTTTGTTTGATACAAATTCATTACCTGGAAGACCACCAGTTCAACATCACCTTGTGCATGAAGATTCTTAATCCATTTCTTACGTGCAACTTGCATTCCTAATAAAAAAGCTTCATATTTAATAGTGTTATCAGTATTATCAAATTGCAATTTAAAATAGAAAGGAAAAACTTTTCCTTTGGGTGATGCAAAGACAATTCCAACTCCTGAACCGGTAGAAGAACAACCACCATCAAATTCAATTACCCAAACATCATTTGGATTTCCAAGACTGATAGTATCAAAATATGTTGCTTCATCATCTAATGAAGCTTCGTAATCTGAAATACATAAATCATTTGATGATGACTCATTTGCTGATGGAGAAGAACCAACACTTTCCAACTCATGTTTTATATTCCTTGTTGAAGATTCAACATATTCTTCTGTTTGGAAATAATATGTTCCAACACCCAAAGACTCAAATAAAATTTGAGCTCTCAGATCATCAGACTTTTTCACTGAGAATTTTTACTCCCTTTTAGGAACCAACTTCTGCATTACACCCTTTACAGGTATTCTAGGCTCTAACATATCCATGTTTAGCTCACCTCCAACATCTTCATAGAAATTACGCCAAAGGAGAATTCCATAAGATGTTGGCATGTCTACTACTAGAACAGTCATCTTGATCTTCTTTTTAGTGTGTGTAGCAAATGCAAACTATGCATCCTTGATTTGTTCAATCAAAGATACTTGCTTGTTCTCCATGGAGAAACAACGGCTAAATTTTTTTGTTAGATTCAAACCCAAGGTAGTAGCTACCTTGGTTGGCATCACATTGTCTGATGCACCAGAATCTATGACACAATTACTTAACTTAAAACCATTAAAAAGTAAGGAAATAAAGAAAGGATCAATACGTCCAGAAGTAGGTGGAGGAACAAAAACTAGGTTATTCTGTGGAGTCTTAGGCATTGGGGCAATATGAATATCTAAAGGGATTTCTCTAGATGAATTAGTTCCTTTATCCTTTACAAGCTTAACAAGCCTATCAAATTGCTCAGGATTGGCTTTCAGATATTTAGCTTTGAACATCTGGATCTTTGTCTTTTTTGCATGATCAATAATTTCAAAAGCTTGGAAGGAATTTTGCAAAGAAGACATAGAGACTTCATTTATAGGTTTAAAAAAGGGAACACTAGTCTTAGGAACCTAGACATTGGATTTTGGAACAACAGGAACTGTGGGAGGAGGACAAGGAGTACTCACTTGTTTATTTGCTATGTCTTTCGGTTGCCGAGGCAAAGTAGATCCTCTTTTTGTAATGGTAACCGGTGGCTTATCCTTCGCTTGTGGGGCAACAACTTGAGCTTGATCAAGTTGATTTTGTTGTGACCACATAAAGATGACATATGTATCAGTCACCAAGTCCTCATCATCAGATTCATTTGCCATTTGCAAATAGCCAATATTGGAGTCGCCAGTTGGATAAGTTTCTTCATCTTGAAAAATATTAGCACTTTATTTTGTGGGATAATTTGGCTATGTATATTCATCTTGTTCAGCTTCATATTATCCCATTGCAGTATTGGTAGGTGGAGCTTCCAAAGCAAGCTTTCCTTGTGGAGCAAGAAGGTGATTTTGATTTCTATTTCTAGAATAATTGGGGAAAGTCCTTGGAACATCCTTATAAGTATTATTATTAGAAACTTGCTTCTTTAAAGCCAAAATTTCATTTTCCAATCTTTGAACCATAGGATCAACAAAGTTAGAATTAGCATTGGAGGTTGAAGATCCTGAAGCTTGCAATTTTTTGTTTGTATTCATTCTTATTTCATCGGCAAGAATCATGTCATCCTCAAGACTTGTAGCTAACTGTTGAGCTTCTTCAACATTGGAAAGAGATTCCCTATGCAAAAGAAAACTTACCTTGGGAAGTTGCATATTGATGAAGAAACAATTTAAATTATGATCTGTTGGTCTTGCCATTGTAGGAATCCTTGTCACCAACTTATTAAACTTGGCCATGAACTCATGCATGGGTTCATGGGCCTCTTTCCGCATGGTTGTAAGCTGCACCAACAAGGCATGTGCATCTTCAATAGGTTTGAACCTTTCTTCAAAATTGGTGTGAAGAGTATTCCAACTAGTAATCGCAGCAATTGGAAGAGTATAAAACCATTCTGTAACTACCCCTCGTAAAGTTTCAATGAACAACCTCACAAAAAAATCTTAATGCTCAATGCCAAGAACACTACAAACAATGTAAAAGGAAAAATTATGCTCATCAAGGTGTTGCTTTTCGTCACCTTGGAACTTTGGAATATACTTTCGCAAAAAGTTTGGAAGTTCATGTAAAGGACCTCCCAACCAGAGAGGACCAAAAGAATTTACCCAAGGTCCTAAAGGTGGTGCAACCATGATATTTTGTATGACAGGTACTTGAACTGGAAATCTATGAAAAATAGAAGATTCAATCGGACGAGGAGATATTAGTCTTCATGGAGGATACCTTGCAGTTGGCTGTAATGGTGACCTTGCTCATGGAGGAGAAGGAAGGATGTTATGTTGCTGCAACAATTCAAAATATAGGTCCACCACTCCTTGCACCCTTAAACCTCGTGTATATCTTCTATCAGCTAGAATGTAGACTTGAAACAAGAGAGATATTAATAATGACAATACACAAGATCACAATAAGATATTGGAGTTCTTATTCACTTCAATCGAAAGTATGAGGTTTTGATTGTGTGTTTTGTTCCCCAGTGGAGTCACCAAAAAACTATTGGGTGAAAATTTTGTAATCCCTTTTAACAGATTACAAAACCTTGATTTCAACCACACTTATGTGACATAGAATCTCTCCTCTCAGAAAGGGGAGGCTCACTTCTTACTGCTTATTGAAACTAAAGAAAACTAATCAAATATTTACAATAATGTACACTACAATAACAATATATTGGTGTGTCACATTCATGATTCTCTCTTTTTTTAGAGAATATGTTTCACAATTTTAACTTCTGGATGCAATACAACTTCAAATTAAAACTAAGCAGTAATTCCAATATTCCTATCTTTTCAAAGCAAAG
Source organism: Sequoia sempervirens (assembly GCA_007258455.2). NCBI lineage: Eukaryota > Viridiplantae > Streptophyta > Pinopsida > Cupressales > Cupressaceae > Sequoia > Sequoia sempervirens. Next base: position 113,664 of record VDFB02285479.1, on the reverse strand, counting down.
TCTAGGAATACTAGCATGATAAAGATAAGTAACAGATAAGAAAATCTCGTGAAGGCACAAAGTCGTTTCGTAGTTTTCGATAATGAATCCTTTCTATATAATTCACAATAAATTCCATGAACAACATGAATAAATATAAGCACAAATTCTTATACAAAATTCACCAATAATATCCCAATTTCAAGCAATGAGTGTAACTCAAAGTTTACACAAATTTACTCAAAATCCCTTTCAACTCAATTACTAATCACTGTCAATTCAATCAAAGAAAATATAATTATCCCCAACACAAAGTTTGGTGTGCAACTTCACTTCTTTAATGATAAAAAATAGATTCACAAAAAATGAACTCAAAGTTTCAATATTTGCTTCACAATCGGGCAACACTTCGTTGCATAAGATAAAAGGTGCATAATACAAAAAAATCCTCTCTTATTTATAGATGGGAGAGGAGAGCTAATCTAGGAAAAACCCTAACCAACTAGTTGACTTATTCAAAAATGTTGTCCATAAATGTAGGAGAACATATTTTTTTTACATGTAATCATATTTTTCAAAATGACATGTAAAATGTCGAAGCCTATCTACATAAAGCATGGAAAAAAGAGTATGAACTATCTAACTCTGGAGATAGAAGAATTTTTTCATGGTTCCGTTCTCTTGGCCTGAAATTCTTCATATTTCTTCTTAATCTCTTGCATGAATTCCTCATTTGGACCAATTGTATAGTCAATAATTGTATGAACCCTTGTGATTGACTTCCTTGCAAATGAGCATATATTTTTGCATCTATCTAGATGCATCTTGAGGTTTTCCAAAGAAATCCATACATCACACAAGGAATGCATTGAATTCTTTGAAAATCCTTCATCTTCTACCTGCTTCATGATAGCTTCTTTGAAGATATGAGCAATCTCACTTATCGGGAGGAAGGTATGATCATCATCAAGGAGTTTTCCCAGCAACACCTCAATTCCCTTCACCATAACAATATAATGCCCTTCAAAATCTTCTTGCACTTGTTGTGTGTCCTCTATGAGAGACTTGATAAATTGTATGTGGTTTCTAAGAGACTCCTTTACTTCCACATACTTATCTTTGTCAGAAATTACCTCGACTTCCACTAATTTTCTCAACTTAGTCTCCTTCATTTGTAACCAAATTGTGAGACTTTGTTCCATTTCCTTTTTCTCTAAGGAAAGTGTGCTTTCTACCTTTTTCAATTCCAATTTCATTTTGGATACTTGAGTAGTATTTTCATCAGAAACAACTATGAGTTGTGACCCCTGCTCTATTATCTCATCAACAAATTTGTACAACACTTTACCCTTGGAGTAAAACTTCTCCATTTTTTTCCCTACTGGTTCTTCAACATTTACCATGGCAATAGGCTACACATTCTCTGAGGTACCTGTGATCTTTCTCAAAACTAATGCATACCATTCAGCCTTCTCCTTGTAGATATCTCTAGCTTGCTCTATTTTATCAATTCTATCTGACAATGCATTTAGGGTCACTTGTGCATCTTCTTTGGCACTTGCATTAGTTACCTTCCCAAGTTGGACCCTTGTTACAGTGTAATATTCCATATTCAAATCAACCTGATCATGTGGAGGTAATCCAATATCCACATACTTGTGACCTGACTTGTCCACATGAAGTCTTGAATGAATCTTTGCCTTATTTTTTCCCTTGGATTTTGGAAGAACTATCTCTTCAAGATCAAGCTCATCTAGGGAAACCGTTTTTTTCTTGCACTTAGATACTTGTGATATTAGACAAGGGGTAAGAAATGAAGTATTTCCTTCTTGACTTATTGTTAATTCTTGTGTAATGGCCGCCTATGTAGGAATGGGTGTTATAGTAATAATTGGAGTAGTACCAGCCAAGATTACACTAGTAGATTGCAAACCAAGAGGATATTGCAATGACTCCTTCATGAACCTATCAAACTCATCCTAAGAGGAAATATCATATGATGGAGAAGATAGACTCAGGATGGATGATGGAGAACTTGAAGAAACATCAACAGTTTGCAAAATGGAACCCATAGGAGGAATGGAAAGGATTGATGATGTTGAAAGAGGAATGGTAACCTTCACTGCATGTAGGGTTGTTGTAGGAGGAGGTGAAGGAGGAGTAGGATTTGGAGTGTGAGGAACATTGGTAGTAACAAGCGATAATGTATGGGGGGAATTATCAACAATTTTTTCATGGGGAGATAATTGTATTTCATCATTATGCCTTTCTTCTTCCTCATTACCTTCTTCCTCTCCATCTTCTTCAGACTATTCATCTTCTGCAGACTCTTCTGATTCCTCGCTTTCATTCACTTCTTCTTCTGATGATGATGATTGTTCCTCAGATGCAAGCTCTCATTCTTATGTAGATGGTTTTTCTTCCTCAGTAGCCTGCTCTTCTTCAGTTTCTCAATGCAGTACTTCTACCATAAGCGAATTTGATCCCAGGAACCCTCTGTGAAGAAGAGGGAGCAACCACATATTTGTGTTTAGTGTGGAGTTCTTGTTGTCGGCCGCTTTCACCTCCTGGTGTTTCTCCCTTAGACTCTATTCTAAAAGATTTCAATTGAAATCCATGCCTCTGCAACCATTCAATTGTGTTATGAAGAATAGGAGAAATTCTTTCTTTGATGGAAACACTTTATTTCTTGGACCATTACACAGGAGGCAAAGGCTTACTAGCAATTTCTTCTTCTTCTTATGCAGAATTTATGATATCACAAGGATATTCAAAATCTTGTAGAATATTAGCCATGCCAAGGTCACTGATCTGTTCCACAGTTAACCTACAAAAATCCATTCTTCAAATGTCCTCCTCATCTTTACAGTCTTCCCATATATCCTCAAAACGATAGACATGGCGATGATCATTCTTAAGTTTTCTATTCACATTTATGTAATCAAAATCAGATCTATACCTATATGACCTGATGGTCATAATCTGCATTTTTGTAGCTACTAATTTTTCCTTCTGCACACTTTGAATAGTATACCTTCCAATAGTAATTGGAAACTTAAAGCCTATCTTATGAATTTTTTGACGTTCTTTATGGACTGTAATCAACTATCTACACAACTCCATTAATATCCACTTATCAGAAGGATATCTAGGTAACATGTATGGGAACCCAGTGTAACAACCTACTCTCAAATATGTGAAAGTAGGAAACTATAAGAAGATACATCCAAACTTACTAGCAACCTTGAAAGCTTCATCCAACACCCTTTTATTCTCAAGAGTTGGATCAAAAGTGAAAATCAGAGGTGCAAAGAAAACATCAGTGACTCTCATGAAATGCTTGATACTATTTCTCAAAGTGATATGGGAGTAGAACTCATATACTAGTACAAAACTTATGTTTCCTTTAGTTGACAATTGTGGAAACTATCCCATAATAGCAGCAGCATATACTAGGTAGGATGTCATTTAAAATTTTAAGGTGGTTTGTACATTGATGAGATTCTCATGAATCTCATCGCTTATTTGTGTACCCCGGTCTATGTGTGTTATCCTCCTCCTGATGATTTGGATATACTCATACATCCAATCTTGAAAATGGAATGAAATGGGTAATCCTTTCACCCTACTCAGAAGAGTGATCATATCTCGAACATCTTCCTTGAAATCACTCTGTGGAAGACCTTTGGGCCATCTAGAAATAGTGGGCCTCGGAGTCTTCAACCATTGGGAATTTATCAATTGTTTAGATTTGTTAGAATTTTTGTAATAAACCTCATGTGCTTGTTGAATGGAAACATTTGTATATTTTTGCATGTGTGGAACCCGAGAAACTATATCAAAGATCTCAAGATCCAATCTCATCATGATTTGTTGAGAAGAATATCTCACACTTCTTTCCTCCCTAATATAATGTGAGGAAACCTGAAGAACAAATTTCATGTAGTGAGTAGCAACTAGAAATGAAGACACTAGATGTAGGTTACTATGGACGATTGTTCGCAAATTTTCTTCTAATGGTTTTTTTTCTATTCTTTTCACAAAATCATCCATATCAAGGTGACCAATCTCTATGTCCTTGATTTCATCAATCTTCGAGGTCACAACAGTAGGCAAATAAATGCCTTGGTACTTGTACTTCATTTTCTCTTTTTTGGAAGACAAGGGAGATTCTTCTATTGTCATCTAAGAGTACCAAAGACCAATGAAAATTCACCTTCAGAGATCACCTAATGAGAGCTTAAAAAAAACTGCAAGAAAACATGGATTATGAGATGTTAGGAGCATATGTGTTATAAGAGCGATTGGAATGTGTGAAGTTGGGCAAGCATCTTGGAATGAGAAAATGTGAACTATGAAGCACAAAAAATGGAGCAATAGCGATGGAACGACGTTCGAAAAGCAAATGGAATGATTTTTTCAGCATTTAGTGAAAGGCTATTTTTTGTTGAAGGGCGTTGAAAATCAACACCCTTGCATCTTGGAAGTTCTTCACTTGGTGCACAAGCATTGAAAATTAGCGCTCTAGCACGCTTTGAAGAATTAGAAGGAATTAATGTACAAGCGCTGAAAATCAACGCTGCAACACTTGGTGGAAAGTTCAATTCATGTTGGAGCACTAAAAATCCCCACTCTTACATGCTCTAGCACAATTTCAAGTCATATGAAAAAGCAGGTATTTTTAGCTCTTTCGCATCAAGAGGGAAGATTCATCATTTTGCAAGAGCGGTGATTTTCACTGCTCCTACACCAAGGAGTTAAACAAGTTCAATTGAAACAATTGTAATAGTGGTTATTTTTACCACTTCAACATATTGATGAGAAGAGTTGTGTCAAAGTGTTAAAAATATTTGCTTGTGCACCAGTGGGAAAGAACGAACATGTGAACAAAGGAGAACTCATTTCATACACAGGACTTCGAGGAAAAACACATAGGGGAAAAAATGACATGAAAAATAACGTTGATGCAAATGGGAAAACCACAAGCATGAAAACCCTAGAGAACAAAGCTAGGGTAAAACAAGAAATTTGAAAAAAAAATAGAAAATGTAAAGAAAAGGGCCGTGAAGATTATAAGTTACATGATGACGGTAAAAAGAGAAAAGAATAAATGCAAAAACATACCTGTAAAAAAAATGGAGGAAGGAAAAGGAGAAAAAACTAATTCAATCACCTTCAGAATCTGCCTACACAAATTCACTTGAATTTTGCAAGATGACCAGTGTGAGGAAGTAGGAAGAAAACAAGTTAAAATGAGAAGAAATGGACTAAAAATTACTTTAATAAGTCATTTAAAAGATTTGAAAAACAATTCATTAATAAAATCAGAGCGTATTAATGACCACGCATGCGAAGGGGGGAAAATGTAGGAGCAATGATTTTCACCGCTCCAACATTTTCAAAATTGTCAAAAGTGTAAGAGCGGTGAAAAAGCTCACTCTAACATGACAAAGTTAACTTAACATCAAAATGCAAGAGCACTGAAAATCAGTGCTTCAACAAATGAAAGGTGAGAAATAAATGTAGGAGTGTTTAAAATCAGTGCTCCAACACTTAGAGATTTTTTGTAATCCTGCTCATGTAGGAGCGCTAAAAATCAACGCTCCAACATGAGCAAAAAAATTTCTAACTCCTAGAAGGTAAAAATTGACAAAACACTTGTTTTGAAATTTTTTGAGAAATGACTAAGGACGAGTGCTCGAATGGACAATTCGAGGCTCGGGACTACGCATAAAGGCCAATCAAAATTTTCCTCATTTTGCATACTCGAAGTGCACAAACCTACGGAATGGATAAGTTTCATAGGGGGTTATCCCATGAATCGAGCGTAGCTAGATTCTAGGATAATAGGTTGCAGAGTATGAGGTGAAGCTAGAGTATGTGCCTACAAAGGATTGGGTTGTTGATATATTCACTAAAGCTCTTCATAAGGATACTTTTGAGTATCTCTAGGAGAAGTTGGGGGATATTGCCCCTCCTTTTAATTAGATGCATAAGGTTATGTATCAGTCCAGTGGATTTCAAGATTCATTCCTTGCTATAGACTGATGTTGGTGGCTACCTCTTAGGGGGGTAGGTAGTGGCATTGATTGGTTGCTGTAGTCAGAGGGAGTAAGTGTTTTCATTATATTATGTATTGGTGTTTTCCTTTGAAGCCTTGTCAAAGGAAGTGAAAGTTGAGGTTGCAAAGCAGTTGTTGGCGAGCAAGTGTGTGATATTGATGTCAAAGGGAATCAAAGAAAAGGAAATATGTGTTGTCCTTTTCCATTTATGTGAAAGGAGAGAAAATTGAAAAACCATATAAAGTAAGGGGGAGAGAAGTCCTGTAAAAGAGAAAGTGTTGGAAAGTATAGATGCTTGTGTAAGGGGGAGCAATGTGCACTATTGTGCAATATATGAGTTGGTGATCAAAGTTTTTGTTGTTGGTGGTTTTTCCATGTGTTTCCATCAATGAAAAAGGGAGATATTGTTGTTAGTTTGTGTTGTCATTGATGTCAATAGATATATCTTGTTGCATTGATGTCAACCTATGGAGATGATTTGATTGGTTGCATTACATTGTCCTTAGTAGTCTCACTGATGTCAACCTCTAGTGGTTCTTTGATGAGCTTGTGTTTGTGGATGTTCAACCTCTTGTATGGTTGAGATGATAAGAAGGTGTTCTAGATGTTGAGTTTGTGTTTATGGTGTTTGGTTTCCAAGTGATTTTGAGAAAATTTTAATAAAAGGGGAAATAGTGTGGTAAAGAGTGTTGAGAGTGGCAGAATGGTGTTCAGTGTTTTTCTATGCATTTCCTCATGGTTGAATATCTGCTTATGTGGTTTAGATATGATGATCAGAGGTGGTTAGAGGTGTTATATCCAGAGTTTCATGTTCTAGATCATCTGAAAGAAGTTATGCTCACTAGTGTGTGAACTATGAAGCAATGTTTCCTAGGAGAAATGGTTTTGTTCTGCATTTATCTGTGTTGTGGTTTCTAGTCTTGTGGATTTGGGAGTGTGCTCATATTATTCATATCTATCTTCAGTCTGAGTTGTTTGATTTTTGGTGCTTTGCAAGGTTGGATTCATGAGTTACAATATGTGAAAGGTTAACTGGGTGTACAAAATGAATATGTTCTTCTAGTGTATGTTGTTGTGAAGGATTGGTTGGATTTCAAGTTATTGATGGAATATTCCAAATTTTTTTTAAGTTTTGTGTGTAGTTTGTAAGTCATCTTTGGTTCAAAGGAAGTGTGTACTTAAAAGTGTAATGGTGTTAACACAGGTTCGGTCGAGCTTGGGTGTTTACACTAATTACGGATATGCTTATGTGTTTATCGAAGCATGGTGTGGAGTTTTTATGTGGATTTAGGTCTGAGTTAAGGTGTGATGTGGTCCACCTTCATTTCATTCCACCGCAAGAATGTTTGGTGCCAACCTAATTTGAATTTGCACGTTTGAGGTGCATAGTTGACCTTGTAGATTTTTTTTAATGTTGAGGATGGTATATATGTGTGATGATTTGATGGAGGAGGTAAGAAAAGTTAGTGTGATGTGAGTTCTTGAGATGTGTAGTGTGAAGGTGCAAAATGCAATGTGAGCTTTAATGGCTAAAACTACTAGAAGCAGTGAGTAGAAGGTGTCTACATTCTTTAGAGTGGTTGTGAATGTTCTAGTGAAGCAATGGTGTATCTTTTTTGTTACTCTAAGATGGATTTCTCATTGTAACAATCTTCTATCTTCTTCTTTCTAATCTGGCAGTGAGCCTATTGTATTCGGTGTTGCAATTACTTTATATTGTGAGCTAATCCTTATTGTGGTTTTCCCTTCTTTGGTTTTCCACGTAAATCCGGTATTCTCATGTGTTTGGATGCGTTTGCATTAATATTTATCATGTTTACATTTTGCTAATGCATGATAAGGGTTTAATGGTTGTTAAGGGTTTAAGAGCTAATACAGATTTGAATGTTAATGAGGGTTTTGATTTTTTAATTGTACAACTGATTCACCCCCCACTTAGTTGTCTTGTGCATTGAACAATAGGCACATGGAGGGTGATGGAAAATAACACATCAACAAACTTTGACCAAGGGAGACCCATTTGTAATTAGCTTATATTGGTTATCTATGATGGTAAAAAAAGGTGAAATACACAAAGGGGTCTATGATTCAAGAAAATTGGACATAGTAAAATTGGGCACCAATATTGGCTCTAGTTGGGGATGGGTATTTCTTATAGGCATGACAAGAATATAAATATTTGTTTTAGAGCACAAAAAGGGACACAAATAAGGGATGAGGACAAGTATAACTCATCTTGACCAACAAGTGTCAAGAGTGTACAAAATACAAGATAATATATACAAGGGAGAACCATTACTTAGAGAACTTTTAATCCATAGTGTTATGAAATAGAAACCTCACAAGATCTTGGATAAACCCTTCAAGTAGTATGCACTATCACCATACTTAGGTGTTGAATGAACAAGACAACTGAGAGGGGGGTTGAATCATTTGTAGAAAATTAAAACATCAAACCCTCAACAGTAATTAGATCCACATGTATTCATTAAACCCTTATTTTGTTAAAGTGGTTAAATATGAAATGTAGATAACAAAAACTGAAATAACAACACCATACACAAGAGAACACCATATTTACGTGGAAAACCCAATGAGGGAAAAACCATGGTGGGGATTAGCTCACAATATAAGTAATTTCAAAACTAGTACAAGGGCTCATTGCTAGAATAGGACACATTGCCCAAAAGGGCTCGCAATCAAGGGTAACTACCACATAAATAATTACAAGAAGATAGAAGAGAAATGTTACACAGAGAACAACTTCTCAATGCAACAAGGAATCCACCACAAATTATCCAACACTTTTGTAGCCTTGTATTAAAGATTTCAAACACCTTCAGCTCACTTCCTTCAAGAATCCTAACACTGAAATTTGCACTACCCTGCTCAAATTTGCATCACACACATCATTTGCATCAATCTTACATATATCTTGCTTCTCTCTTGCATCTCACAAAAAAATTATTCTTATTTATATCAATCTCATCCTTGAAATTTTTCTCCAAGGTCGGAAACAATCTCTTATATACACAAATTCAAATTACGTCAACACCTAAACATTCCCGTGGTGGATAGGAATGAAGGTGACCTAAATAACTCCTTAATTAGCACCTAAATATATCCCAACACATCTCAACATGCTTCATAAAATTTGCATGAACTGTTAACACAAGATCAACCAATACCTGTGCTAAACACCATAAACATTAAGTATACACTTCCTTAAATCAATTTGAAACTTCCAGACAAAAAAAATCACTTGAACACAATCTAGAATAAACCTCAAACCACTTGAGATCCAACAAAGACTTCATCCAAACTTTCAACTTAGAAATACTTCAACCCAGAACATCTGGTAAACCTTATTCACATACTGATGCATGAAACACACACTGTACTGTACCATATCAAGTGAAACCTTGAAAACTAAAAGATAAAAACATTATAAGCAGCTTCCCAAATCTGCACAACCTAAAGCCAAACAATGAAGAAATGTGGAGCAAGTACATTTCTGCCAAGCCATAGAAAACAACACTAAAAAACTAGTTCACACACTGGTGAAAATATCTCACTCTATACAATGATACAGAAACCCAAATTATAATTATAGCAACCTCTAACAGTCTTGAACAACATATCAGATCCACATAGGCATAGCATCAACACAGAAGAAACGTAGAGCACATCCCAAAGTAAATTTTGAGCACTTATACAACAATGTTTTCTCTATTTATCAAATTTTCTCAAAAGCACTTGGAAACCAAGTACCAGAGACATCGTCTCAGCTCATTACTTCATTCCAACTCATCTTCAGACACTACAACATAAAGATAGCTCCATGTATTCACAACACTTCCTCAACATATCAACTACGCATGCACAACCTGCAACAAATTTTTCTCCTCTTTTTCACAAATTTCTCAATATCCTCAACATATTTATTATGCAACAACCTTCCTCATCACATAGTTGACATCAATGAAAACACCAGTCTCTAGACATCATGTTGACATCAATGACAACACCTTCATACTGGTAACAATCTCCCCATTTTTCATTGATGACAACACAAGATGTAAAAAACCATCAAAGACAACATACACACTCTCCTCTCTTTTTTTCATATTATATAGCCTACACAAAATTCATGTACTCTCTCTCCCTTACAATATTCTCTCTCCCTTTGACAATAATGATTAGACAATATACACAACTTTCTTCTTTTGATACTTTGTACTTTTTCATATGATTCTCTCTCCCCCTTTGACGTCAATGGCAAAGGATAAATGTTTTGCATTTTTTCTCCCTCTTTAACACTAAAACAAGATACCTACTATGAATACTCCCCCTTAGGAGTACACCTAATTAAATAAAAAACTCTACACAATGACAACACGTGGCACTACCTACTCTCCCTGAGAGGTAGCCACCAACATCAGTCCAGAAAAGAGATAGGTCCATAGATCCACTGAATTGATGCATCTCCATATGCATCTAGTTCAAACATGAAGGGGCAATAACCCCCAACTTCTCCCGAAGATACTCAAAAGTATCCTTAGAAAGAGCCTTAGTAAATATATCAACAATCTGATCCTTTGTAGGTACATATTCAATCTTTACCTCATTCTCCATAACCTTCTCTCTCATAAAATGATACCTGGTAGATATATTCTTTATCCTTGAGTGCATCACTGGATTCTTTGAAATGTTAATTGCACTTGTATTGTCACAAAAGATAGAAATAGGCTCATCATATACAACTCTGATATCTTTCAATGTATGTCTCATCCACAAAACTTGTGTACAACATGATGTTGTTGCAATATACTCAGTCTCTACAGTGGATAAGGAAACTAAATCTTGTTTCTTACTCAACCATGACACCAACCTACATCCAAGAAAGAATGCTACACCACTTGTACTTTTCATGTCATCAACACAACCAGCCCAATATGAATCTGTATAAGTATTCAATGTGAAATTATTATCCTTAGGATACCACAAGTCATAATTCAGAGCGCCTTTTAAATATTTGAAAATTCTTTTCACAGCTACAACATGTGTTTCCTTAGGTTATTCTTGAAATCTAGCCACAAGACAAACTGCATGCATGATATTCGGTCTAGTAGCAATTAGATATAGCAGTCCACCAATCAAAGATCTATATTTGCTCTGATCATACTCAGGTGAACCATCATCTTTGCTCAATTTGCAACCAGTCACCATAGGAGTGCATACCAGTTTGGAGTCGTCCATTCCAAACTTCTTCAACATCTCTTTAATATACTTAGACTGTGAAATACAAATCCCTTTAAATTTGTTTGATTGGTTTGTAACCCAAGTAAGAAATTCATCTCCCCAAACATTGGCATTTCAAACTCTTTCTACATCTTTTTATAAAATTTCTTACACATTGCTTCATTTCCACCAAAGATAATATCATCCACATACACAACCACTATCAATATTTTTTCTTCCTCAATTTTGAAGTAAAGATTACTATGTGTGGTGCCTTTACTGAATCCTTGTATCAAATATCTATCCAATCTTGCATACCAATCTCTGGGAGCATCCATATAATGCCTTCTTCAATTTACACACCATATCTGATTGATCTGACAATTGAAATCCTTCTGGTTGTTCCATGTAAACCTTTACTTCTAATTCACCATTCAGAAAAGAAGACTTCACATCCATCTAATAAACTTTAAAGTACTTATGTGTTGCAAATGCCAAAAACATTCTGATAGCTTCCATCCTAGCCACAGGGGAAATTTTTTCCTCAAAGTATATTCCTTCAGCTTGTCAGTAACCCTTACACACAAGTCTTGCTTTATTTTTTACCACTTCTCCATTCTCATTCAGTTTTTTTTTTAATACCCACTTAGTTCCAATTATGTTCTTATTTTTTGATCTAGGAACCAATTCCCAAGTCTATTTTTTCTCAATTTTCATAAGTTCTTCCATTGCCTTCATCCAATATTCATCTTTGTATGTCTCACTCACTATTTTAGGTTCAACTTTAGAAAGAACACATATTTACCTCAACTTCAGCAGCTTTGCTTCTTATCAATACTCCTTTCCTCTTATCTCCAATGATCGATTCTTTAGAATGATTATTTTGCACATACTTAGGGGTCTTAGGGGTCTTCTCTGGAGCTTCTTCCTCTTCATTTTGCACTTCTTTTTCATCAATTTTTCTTCTTCTTCTTCTTCTTCTTCTTTACAATCAGGTTCATCTGACACATATCCAGCTACTGCAATTGAATTCCACAATTTTTCAAAAACTTTAACATTTTCACTTTCAAAAATCCTTCTCATCCTTTTGTTGTAACATCTGTAAGCTTTTCTTTCAATAAAATATCCAAGGAAGATACCTTGCATCAAAATTTCCTAAGGTTTCTTCATCTCTCTTGATATAACATTTGCTTCCAAATACTCTAAAGTACTTCACAGTAGGAATCCTTCCATACCATAACTCATAGGGAGTCTTTGTGCTGTTAGCTTTTTCTTGAACTTTGTTAAGTATGTAAATAGTAGTATGAATTGCTTCTCTCCAATAGGCTTTTAGTAGATTTTCTTCTTTCATCATAGTTCTAGCAACTTCTTGAATAGTTCAATTTTTCCTCTCAAACACTCCATTTTTTTGAATAGTGGTTTACAATTCCTGAGAGGAACGAATTTTAGCTGAAATCACATATTTTTAAAAAATATAATGATTTAAGCCTTAAAAAGTTCCATTTTAAGGATTCCAATTGAAGAGGGTTTGATCAAATCACCTTAGATCAAAACCCCTTGGATAGAACCTCGCTAGTTTTTTAAACCATACCTATAAATGTGTCTCCTTTACACCTATCAAAATGCTGATAAAAAATCACTTTTGATTTAGCTTTTGGGGATCAAATGAATTCATTTAAAATTTATTTCAAATGATTATGGTATTCCTTGGAACAAGCTATCCAATGAATATAATTTTAATATGTTTTGGTTTTGTTATGTATTTGTTTTTTAAGTTTTATTAAACATAGGTTTTTCATCGAAAATGAATTTTTTTGTTCTTCACATGTGGAAAAATAGAAGATTATCAAAAAAAAAAATTGAAAAATATGAGTGCACCAGATATTGAAGTCCTTGATCCAACAAAAAAAATAAAAATTTGACATATACAAAAGGTTACGCATTATCACGATTCGCTATTATGCAATTGTAATTAGTTTGACTTTGAAACTTGATTAAGGAAAAAATATTCAATAAAAAATATCTAACCAAGTGGAAGCACTAGATATCAGAGTTACAAATCTAAATTTGAAAGAATTAGAATTTTATCCTTCATGGAAAAAAAGTTATGTGTTATCTGTGTCGTCACTTTTTAAAAATGTTGTTTTTGAAAAAAATCATTTTTGTGGGAGATGGAAAAAGAAGTGAAATTTGATTCCAAAAATTTTGAAAAAAATATTTTTAGAATCTACAGACAAAATTTGATGAGACTCTAGTTTGCACCATCTTCAAATTCCTCACAGTTTAGCCGCTATAGGTGCCCGAATGTGAAAATTTAGTTAAAAATAATAATTTCAGTGTCCAGTTTGGCCAAAAATTGTAAACCACTATTATGGGATCACCCGCTAGCGTAGACAAGTGCCTCTTTATCCAATGAACTTCACAAAACATGTTAAACTCATTGGAGGTAAATTCTCCACCTTTTAAAACCTCAAACATTTGATTTTCAGATCCTTTTCATTCTCAACCATAACTTTAAATGCCTTGAATTTATCTAAAAGTAACCCATGTCATCCTACAATAATCATCAATCAAAAGCATGAAATACCTATCACCTTGAATACTTTTCACTTTTGTAGGACCACACAAATCTGTATGAATTAATTCAAGTAGTCTAGCAGTAGATTGTTCCTTTCCTTTGAAACTACTCCTTGTTTGTTTTCCAAATTGACAATCCTTGCAAATAGAATTGATAAGATTTGTGATTCTTGGTAAATCTCTCACTGCTTGAACTGAACTGATTCTCACCAAATTATCAAAATTCATATGACACATCCTCTAGTTCCATAACCAACTTTCATTAATCTAAGACATAAAGCAATGGCCATTAGCACCCTTAAGCTAATAAATGTTTCCATTTTCCCTTTTACCAGCAACAATCATTATTCTTGACCCTTTTTCTAGTCTCACATGTTTCATTCTTTAACACAAGATTATATCATTTTCTACACATTTTTCCAATACTCAAAAGATTATGCCTTAGGCCCTTAACATAGTAAACATCACCAGTATTATGCTTTCCATCAAAACTAATTGAACCTATTCCACAAATCTTAGCTCTTGAATCATCTCCAAATTTAACTAATCCACCATCATACTTTTCAAGTTTAACAAACTTACTTTTGTCTCTGGTCATGTGATTAGAGCAACCACTATCAACAACCCAGTAATTCTTATCTTCTTTAACATGAAAGGCAGATACCAAAGTACCTTCAATCTTATCCTTCTTCTCCAAAACACTTTCCTTCACACAACTTTCAGAGTTAGCAGAACTACATTCTTCTTTTATATCCAAGAACAAGCATTCATTATCATCAAAATATCTATAATTGGATTCATCATCAGAAATACCAGCATCTTCTTTGACATAACAAGCTCTTTTAACCATCTTTCCTTAGTTCTCCTTATTCTTATTGTTTACAGCTCTTTTTTGACATCTTGAAGCATAATGACCGATTTCACCACAATTAAAACATTTGAAAGGTTTTGTGCAATTTTCGCACACACGCCCCACCAAAGGCAGGGATCCCCTTTTTGCATGTTTCAATTGATCTCTTCTCCTTTAGGGTTTGGTTTCTTGTAGTTTTGGCTTCACTTCATCTTAAAAATTTAGTGTCTTATATGCACTTGAGGTTTCTTTTGTAGCATCATGATCACAAGTTTAACTTTTTGAAGTCTGTCTGAACTTGAAATTTCAACTTTGGGGCAAAACAGACTAAGTCGGGGAGAGGTTGGGAAAATTTGAGCTCCCTCAGATTTCCTGAGGTTCAGTTCATTTGGAGATTCCGACCTACCTTGGATTTTTCGGCTTGAACTTATTTCGGAGAATTTGAGCTTCCTCAGATTTTCTGAACTCTAATCCGCATGGAAATTTCGCCTCTCGGATTTTCTGAATTTAGCCCATGGTCGAATCTCTAAGCTTTGTCTTGATCCCATCAAGGCATTTATTCCTCTAACAAGTCTCTGATATTATTTTATCTGAATGATTTTGAATGCTTGATCTGATTTATCACTAAGGTTCTTGAGATTAATTTATTTTCTCATTTGTGTTGATGTTATTTTGGATAAGTGGAATTCTCAATCATTACGGTTGTCCTCATTTTGTGCAAGTGCGAGAAAGTTGGTTTATATTTAAATACATGTGCATTTCAGAGTCTTTTGTTGCACTCCACTTCTTTGATTTCCAATTTGGCTCTCTCTGACATGGACTTTGGGGTTGATTTAAGAGTTGAATCTTTTGCACTCCATTGAAATTCTGGGTCGTCTGATATAATGGTATCATGTTACGTATTTGCAGGATTGGCTTAATTATACCTTTTGATATAAAATAAAATCTGATTACATCACATGTCAGTTTGAATTCACGATTGCTTTTCAGCTCTAATCACATTTTGCATACACAAAAAATATTTATCGAGCAAAGTGAGTTTTATAGTGTCTCTGGGAGTCCGAAAGGGGGATTTTGCAAAGGTAAAGGAGTTTGAATGACCCGTTAATGGAGGTTTTTTAAATAAAGAAAGTGGTATTCGAAGAGGTGAATGATGATATAAATAGTTGAAAGGTCACTATTGAGGATTGAAGATAAATGAAGGATACGCTATAAAGGATCAGACAGATATATCATTGGAGGCTAGAACACAATCCTTAGCACGTTTTGAGTTAAAGAAAAGCAACGAAGGGTCATTCCATGGGAAAATCATACTAAAATAAGACTATGGGATCTTTGTTCGTGCCAAGGAATACGTGGGAATGGTCATAAAAGATAGCGAAATGGTAAGAGAGAAGGCTCATGATTTTCTTTGTGAAGAGCAATTGGGAGCATATTCTACGAATGAAGTAATCTCAAGGCCAAATTGGAGCAATTAATATGTGGCATTTGATGAATAAAGGTAGTTCGGGTAATTCAGGTGGAGGTGAATCTCCTGAAAAGGGAGAGCGTCAGAAATTCCAAGCATGGGTGAATTTTTTCGAATGCAGGAGGTCTCAGAAAATCCAAGTGACTAAGAAATCCCTGAGAGCACGAAGCTTGCAGTCTTTCAAGGGACTCTCCCGCAACAACATGAAGGTTTAAACGATGGCATGAGGATGTGATTGTGGGATTAATGTTTATGATACATAGTGGCAATTGAATTTGAATACCTGATATGTTATAAGGAGGCAGTGATACAATGAATGCATAAGTGAATCTGCTAGAATGAAGAGGTGACAGGCAACATAAATGGGGTAAAGACATTCGTGCAAAAGGATGAAAGCTCCATTGTTGTAAAAGTATAAAGCTCTCGATAAGGAATGAAACAATGATATCATCAAATTACATGGCAATGAGTTTTCTTTGACCATTGGGAGCAGTTTGAATCAATGCTTACTACCGGGAATAAAAGGATTTGATCATTCCTACAAACTTGACCGATTGGCATGCTTTCCCATTTCACAATACTTGCGGCTTTAGAAGGATTGATGAACAAAAAATGCTTGGCTTTGCTAGTTTTATGATAATTATGCGTTCATCGACGGTTGGTGATGTTGCAAGTTGAGAAGTTAAGGCTTATGACACTCGGGAATAAGTAACTTATTTGGTTCAAGGTATATTTCAAGCATGGTGCTCTTGTCAGGCGAAATGAGCGAAATGAAGAATAAAAAGTGAAAATTAAGTTGCATTGAGGGTAAAAGCTGGCGAGGAATGGTGCAAACATTGAGAAAATCGAAGGTCTATGAGAAGAGGCAGATAGTTCGAAAAACTCAAGTATAGGAGGATTATTCGAGAGGAAAGAGGCTTGGGTAATCCGAGCTCGGGTGAATGTTTCGGAGGGATTAATGCTCGGGTAATCCGAGCACTCTCAGATTCCCCGAGAAATCTAAATCCCTGTGACCCTTAGTTCCCCGAAGAACTGAAATCAGTTGGATGAATGTTGAAGTCGTAAAAAGGGGTGAAGGGCACGTTGTTCGTGAGTTCAATGATGGCGTGAATGTTTGACAGAGAAATGTCTAAACAAATCACAATGACAGGAAGAAAAGGAATGTAGATCTATATGCGGGGAAATATGCGAAGTTGGTGGCAGCGCTTGGATGAGGGTAGGGGCTCGTTGAATTTATGATGAACATATTTGCGGTGATGGCATGTTATAAAGCATATAGTGCATCTAAGATTCTTTGTAAGTATCCTATCATCTCCTCTAGTGAATGAATGATGTAGTGTGGATCCGCCGACATTAGGGGGATGAGGAACGAATTTATGATGGACCGAGATGGATTACTCACAAAAGGATGAGGGAAGGTGTTTGTTCTCGCCCCTACTAGTAGTTCCTTTTGGTCTTGATGAAGCTGACATTCGAAGTTATCTTGGAGGAATGACAATAAAGTGTCAAAGGAAGCTACGTTGTGAATTTCCTTAAGGTGATTGTTACTATTCTAAAAACAACAGGAGGATAGTTTAGCTACATAAGAGCATGGCTGGCGTGACTTATGAATGATGATCGAGCTAATAAAATTAGGATTTGGAATTTTATTGTAATCGGAGGTCCGGATTATATAAAAGGTTGAGATTCTGATGAAAAACATAAAGGAGTCTGCAATTACCAAATTGAAGAGTGCTATGATTCTCAAAAACTGATGGCACTCATCATCACTATATTTTCAATATACAATCCATGAGAATGATTAAATTACCGTGATGGAACTTTTCGCAGCCATACAGTCTAAACATAAAGGCAAAGACTAGGATGATAGGGAATAAGAAAATTACAGATAAAGTCCATGTGAATAATGTGCATGGTTTTCCAAGGATCGGATCGAAACATTCATGTTAGGCTGTGTATGAAAACTCCTCATGGAAAATATGCAATGGTGCAAAAGTGCCACGAGATCAAAATGACAGGATTTAAAAGAGCCTTTGTGGTTCTTAGAAAGTATTTATTCTTGCTATGGTTGATTCGGGATAAAATAATGGCACAGTATATGAAGTGAAGAATGTTCAGGGAATTCTAATAATTCGCGAGGAATATGGTTCAGGAAATTCTTGCCATGGAGAAAGTTATGAGAATCATAAAATGAGAATATAAGCTTTAAAGAACAGGATCACCGACGTAAGAGGAGGAATTTGGGAGACGAGCAAACTATAGGATAAGTCGTGGGGTGATCTAGTAAAGTGTGCAGAAATAGTGAAATATCAGTCCTAATAACACATACAGTAGCATTTATGAGAAATTTTCAAACGGGTATCACTGGAAGTGGTGGAAGGTATGGTCTGCGTGGAGAACTCATCAATAAGAATTAAATTATCATAGGATTTTGTTTTGAATATCTCACTAATAAGAACGGTCAATGGCATTATTAAGGGAGAAAGGATTATTGTAGTTCAATCTGGATATCTCATGATAAAGGAGTGGTGTGAATGTGATTAGCATCCTGGGATATTAATTGTGCCCTTGAAGGATTTTCATTCCCGAGGAAGATGAAGTCATATTTGGTTCATGATAAGTTAAAACTCCTCATGGGGAATGCCCCAGAGAAAAAGGGTTTGTCTTGCTATATGGTGTAATGGATTCTCATGACTGTGTTTGTGTGGGCATTGTATTACAAGTGATGGTTATAAAAAAATTTCATATTAGCCGAGGGGTTTTATGCAAGACTTAATTCATTCCATGGTTAAATATGTTTACATTTTGAAATGATTTGATCCTTCTAACTATTTGTTGTAAACATTGTATGCATGAATAATGCTACGCATGAAACTAAATTAAAGAATTAAAGGATTAAAGAATTATCACATGAGGCTACATATGGAAGCGTGTCAGGAAGGTGGAAAATTCAAACTGCTCAAGCCTGTCTATATATGGATATGTGCCAAATTAAGTTGCCAAAAGGATTTTATTTTGCAATTCAAATATTGAATAAGGAGCTTGCCTAAAAATCCATGCCAAAAGTTGTGCCAGTTGGAGAATTTTCTGGAAGATATGTAAAGTTGATTTCATCATCCAATCAGAATTCTCAAGCTGACAAAATATTATTTTCTCATTGTTCCATGATGTAACTATTTTTATGCAATTGGATGATGATGTATCTAGATGTCAAAACCCTAATATAACCTCTTGATGCTTCTAGAAGTGCATTTGCAGCCATTGGATGAATTAAATCCTGGCCATTGGCTCAAAATGAAAAGATCTATATAAGGCCAGTGCCTTCATTTGTAAAGGGTTAGACTTTAGGAGTTAAAAGTTGTAAAGGCCAGAATTGGCTAAATTAGGAGTTAGATTTTGCAAGTCAGTAGTTGTAGGAGAGGAGAGAGACTGGAAATTGTTATGTGATATTGGAGAAGTAATGCAACTGAGTTGTTGATTTGGAAAAAATTGTATTAATCTTCAACATTTTTATGGTTTGTTGTTCTCAATTCTCGGATGTTAGATGGTAGATTTAAGTTCTTTCATGTCATTGATGAAATGTTTAAGATGTTGATCGATCTTTGGTCCTTACTTTTAGCAATTTTCTGATTGTAGGTTGTTGTGTAAAGTTAGTCTGGGCCTTTTTTTGTATTAAGGTCAACTGTGAATGCTTGTTTACATTGCGCTAATAATTGGGTATGTGGATGAATATCCGCAGTCTAAAAATCTTTCAATTTCCTTAGAAGATTGCACCATTTCTATGGAGTTGTGGGTTTGTCCTTGATCAAGCAGAGATTGGTTTTATTGGGGATCTGTCCATTTGCAAAATTCATCATTGTTGTGATTGATCTTAGGAGTTAGTTTAGAATCTCTCTCAACCCTTTCTCTTTTGCTATTTCTTTGAATCTGGATTAGTTTTAGGATTGAAATCATCACCATATTTTTACATTTGATGAAAGTACACTTCCAACATTGTTCATTTGTAAGGCCCCTTGTGATTACCAACAATTTCACATTATTTCTAAGTCGTTTCATTGCATTTGTCAAGACCTGACATTAGAGACCTTGGGGTTATCTCTTGAGGCTTGCTAATAGAGATTTACCTTTCAAGAGAGATAGAATATTATATTTTGTCTAAGTTGTTGTTGTGCAGAAAACACCATCAATAGATTGGCACTAGGAGGGCTTGAATAAGCAAGTTGGATCATTTTCTATCTTTCATTTCTCCCGAAAGGTTTCGAAGAAGAACCAGATCTACACTAGGAGAAGAAGAATTTAAAGAATTGCAAGCTCCTAGTAGGTCAAGGAGGACCAAAAGAAGAGGAGAATCTTCATCAGCCCCATCATTTCAATCTTCTCCATCCTCTTTATCCACATCTTGCTCATCATCTTCTGATTCTGAAGCCATTCCCATTCAGCAGCCTCATATAGCCAACACTTAGCCACCTCCACCACAACCACCAATGGCTTTCTTACCCAATAATCCCTCACCCCTATTCTTCAATGTTTACAATACTATGCCTAAAAATCCTGAATGTTTTTGCTCTAAGTTTCATGCTATTGACACAAATAGGACTACTGAAGAGCATATTAGGATTTTTCAAACTACCCTTAAGGATAGGGGAATTAATCATGAGGATGTTGCATGCAATATTTTTCCATATTCCCTTAGGGATGAGGCATTTTATTGGTATAACCATCTTCCTGTTGGGTCTATCACTTCTTGGCTTCAATTGGAGACTGTGTTTTTACATAAATTTAAGATCCCAATCAGTGCCAATGAGTTACTTTTGCAGTTCACTAGAGTCAAGAGGGAGGCGAATGAACCAATAGGGGCTTTCAATAATAGATTTCACATCGCCTATGCTAGACTGCAACCCCCTTATGTTCTAAATGATGCCACTACCAGGGAGGTTTATTATGAGGCTTTGGATAGTTTAACATATACCTTTGTGAAATGGAGAGAAAACCCTCCTACCAGCCTACTTGAAGTTTATGATGTGGCTGTTAAAGTGAGTACAAACTTAAGACAACACTTGTCTAGACCCTTGCCATTAGCTAATCAAGTACCTATGTTGAGTCAGGTTCCTCAATTACCTTTGGTTTCACACCCGAGTTAGTCCTTGAATCAAGCCCCACCAATGTCAAATTACCCTTTAAATGTGAACCAACCCACATTTCCTCATCAACAAGTTAATATGCCTAGCTATTTGTAGAGCTCTGAGATATTTAATCAACCCTTGAACCATGGGTCCCATTCTGTTTATGTGCAGAATTTAGTAGTTGTTGTCCCCTCACCAAGCAATGTGTACAAGGAGAGGCTGGATGAACTCACAGAGCTAGTTAAGAAGCTGAACACCGAAGTCACCTACCTAAGGAACCAAAATAGTCAATCCCAGGCAGCCCAAAGGGGAATTCAGTCCAACTATAGTTTAGACAACATGGATATGATGCAAGGTCAAGGGCATAATTTCAATAGAGGACAACATTTTGATAGAAACCAACATTTAGGGCCAACATTTGATGGAAGGAAGTCACCACGTCAGAATAGGAATTGGGGTACAAGGCTCAACAATGGGGGAGTCCTAACATCTTTGGATCAGCTAAACAATCAAGATAAATCTAGTGGAGTTTACTTGACTAAGGAAGCTCTATCCGGATGGTGTAGGATTCACAACACCAATCAACACTCTGAGTTGGATTGTCACGAATTCCAGACTGTTGCATCTATTTTCCAGCAAGAATCCCAACACACCAGTAGTGATCCAGACAGGCAAGAGATAGTGCATCTGATCCTTATGACACATCAGTCATGGTGGTGAATCATGCTCCATTTCCAAGAAGTGAAGAGAATGGACTAGAAGAAGAAAAAGACAAAAAATTTGAAACAGAGCATGTATATAGTGGAGAATTTGTAGCTCAACTTTTTGAAAGTAATGAGGAGAATGATAATGGTCCACTAGATGAAGAAAAGTTTATGGTTAAGGAGGTTCAAACATTTTGTCACGTTCCTACTCAGTACTTCATGAAGGGGGAACAATCTAATGTTGATAAAGGAAGAAGCGTTGAAAACAACAAGAATAAGTTTGTGGATGGCTCTAAGGACAATTGTTCCAACATAAGCACAGAGCAAATAGGAGAGTGTGTGACAGAATAACTCAAGAAGCTCAAGGTGAGTCTCTTCGCTTATGAGTTGTTAAGAGTTCTTGCAATTATGGGTGTTGTACTAGGATCCCTTAAAAGAAATATTCTTTCTGGACAAAAGGATGCTTCAAGTCAGGCTGATACAAACACTTTAAATGAGGTACTTATATCTGAAACTAGCCTGAGGAATTATGTATTAGTAGCATACCCTCAAGGATTTGATGATGTTGAAGTCTTTATGTTGCATGATATGGAGCCTACTCATAAATCCGATAGTGATGAAGCATCGGTAGAATCAACATAAGAGGTGGAAGAGCAAGTATGGTTTTCAGATCATACAAAGGATGTACATCTAACTGTAAAGAGTGAGCCACCCATAGAAGAATTTCAACAAGCTATCGATGAATGCCCTGTAGAGGAGCCAACTAGCACTAAATTTGAGGAAGGTATGGTAGCAAATGTTGGGATAGTTCTGGAGGAGATTGAGTCTTCAATGCAGGAGCTTCAACAAGTTACAGATGAATGTCCTGAAGGATATGAGCAATAACCTAATGGAGGAGTTAATATTTCGAATGATCACAATCAAGAACCTGAACCAATGCCCATAGGAGAGGAATTCAAGGAGCCCCTTCAGTCATCACATTCTATTTTTCCTCTCTCTGTTGATGAATTGAGTATAGAAAACTCACAAATTTTATGTACTAATCACAAGGTAGCTAATGTGGTTCATGCCAATGTGCAGGAGAACCCAAAGGATGCTGAAAAAAGTGATGATGTAGTTATAATTGATGGACTCGATCACATTGTTGTAAATTAAAATGTTCTCAAAGACTGTCCTGATGAACATCATGTTGGGGAAATTACTATACATTACGAAGTTTCTGCATTTTCATCATTGACTCTTCACAAAGACATGCGAACAGGTGAAAAGTTCCATGTTTACACTTTTGAATCTATTCAATCTGATTTTCACCCTGAATTACTCATTGAAGACACTTATTTTGTTTTGCATGTTTTGAATGCAAGAGGGATATTGCATCATCAGTTGAGACCTCGTGACTACATGGGCATCAACTCTTCACAATTGGAGGATGATGGGCACTACGTTCAGTCTCAACAAGCAGCACACCAGGTTGTTTCTTTCCTTACTATAAATTCTGAAGCTTATCAATTTGATTATGGAAGTTTAGGAAATGCAACTTGCATATGGATTGATCATGGTTTCTATGAGCTACCCCAGTTGTTGATTGTTCCTGATTATGAGGTTGAGTCTGAATGTTGTGTTATTGAGCCTTATTTTGTTGAATATAAAGATGATTTTTCATTCTTGGGGACTATCACTGTCTCTTTAGTGCTTGTTCATGCATTGATGAGTCGAATGGGGGTAGGTTTCAGTTCATCCTACCTAGTAATGAGTCGTTTTGAGTCTCTTTGTACATAGTTTCATTTGAATAAATGTAGCTTGCTCTACTTTTGTAGGTTTTTTTTTTTTCTTTTTTTCTTTAGGTTGGTTTGCTTTAGTATTAGGTTTGTTTTTCTTTCATTTTCCACTTTGGTTAGTATAGTTTGTTTTTCTTTGCTTTTGTTTTCTGCTTTCGGTTAGTTTCGACCTGTTTTAGTTTTTCTTTGGGTTTTCTTTGCTTCTTTGGTTCGAGATCCCTCTGCTTTCCATTTGGGGAAGTGTCCTACCTTGTACAACAACCATTTTATTATCGGGGATTGTTCTAAGTATTTATTTTACAAACCCTAATCATCCTTCTAGAGTCAGTTGGTAGAAATCCTTTACTTGGTGTCACGTGTGCTAATGTTTGAAGTGGATAAGTCACTGAACAAGGTAAAATATGGAATGTGCTCGGGTCTTACACCTTTCAACACATCTTAAGAATTTCAAAGATGTTAAAGGTTCCTTATGAAGTCTGGTGAAGTGAAAAATCTTATTTCTGCTTCGGCACCATTGTGGTTCTCAACCCTGAGTATGAGCTTCGTTGCTTACAAGGTGAAAGGGAAAGTTTAAAAGATATTAAAAGAATACCAAAAGGAAAAGAAAAAGCATATTGACAATCAAAAGAGAATATTCACCTTATTAGGAGTTTCTAAGTATGTCTGGCTAGCAGTAGAGCTGTTGGAACTGTAAAATTCTGGTGATTTTTCATGTTGTTCATACCCATGCATATTCCAAACGAGTCCCACCATGAACACATTTGCTCACATTTTTCCCATATTTGCCCCATTAAATCATCTGTCTGAGTATTGTACTTTCTGGTTCCTATCGGCGTGAGATAATTATGGTCTCCCCAACCCTTAATGTTTTTCTACTTGTAAAACGTCTATGTTGCCTATCGGCAAGACGTTTCTGATGTCTTGGCGATTGGATCTCATTTGCTGGTGGCTTTCAGCAGGACTTCTTCACGGTTTTGGCGACAGAGGATACACAAATCGGCAGGAGTTATATCGTCGAGATGTGGTCTTGTCGATTTCAATATGTCTCCTCGACTAACAACAGAAAAGGCATATCAGCGAAAGAAATCATTTTCGGAAGGATGTCATAGCGAACATAGTGTGTCTTACAGATTAGCTCATGTGGACTTACTTCGGCCAGAGTCGTGGTATTCAGGATGAGGTCTTGGCGAGACCTTATTGTCTCGCCAACTGGCAAATAAAGGAGCTCATCGGTGAGAGATTTTCTTTGATGTAATATCTTGGCAAAATTTCCTTGTCTTGCCGACCAACAATAAAGATGAGCACTTCGGCCAGACTGAGGGTATTCGATATGAGTCATAGTGAATTTATATGGGTCTCACTGACCAACACAAAACAAAACATATCGGTAAGACTTATGTTACTTCGGAGTATGGTCTTGGCGAAGTGCAAGGGGTCTCACCGATGGAACACAAAGGGGACTTTGTCGGCATGAAAATTGAATTGTCTCAGTGACTCAGGATGAATAAAGGGCTTTCAGTGAAACATAATGTGATCTACGAGAGGTCTCCTCGACATCACGGGGTCACGGCGAAAGCAAATGAGGAAAAGGAAATGTTGCTCGGTAAGAAAACTGCTTGTGTCTTAGCGATTGGAAAGAACACAACATATGAGCTCTCGGCGTGATATGAGGTTTTCGATTTGATTTCTCCCCGACAGTAGAAAGTCACAGCGAAACACAAAGAACACGGGATGACTGACAACATTATAATTGCCTTTGGCATACTTACAGGGTTGTCTCAGCGAATGATTAACAGGAACCCAAATGTTGTTGGCCGACATATGAATGCCCGATTGTAACGGTTGGCTGACATGGCTTTTGGCCAACATGGATTTGGAAACGATGTGTCTGTTCAGATGCATATGTATAAATATTCATTCCCGATTGTGAATGGAAAGGATTAGATTAGATTTTAGGAGAAGCAGTAGGTAGTCTAGGAATGGATACAGTAGAATAAAGTTGTCATATCAGAGACTATGTGCATGTTTTCAAATGGCGATTTCAATGAAATTCAGTTTATGTGGCAGTTTATCTCTGGTGTCAATTGTCTATTGAGTTTATTGAAAAGTATTGCTAAGCTATCTCCAAGTTGATTCTTTCTGGTTGTGTAAATTGATATAACAAGTTTATTTTCAGTTTATCAGTGCACATTTGTTGTATCTGTGTGTTTAATTAACTGGTTCTCTCAACGAGAGATTAAATCCTTTTGGTTGATCACAATAATCAGGGAGATTCATTTGGATTATTAAAGTAGAGCTTAGTAGTCATAATCTTGCATGTTTATACAAGTTATAAACAAAATATATGCCAGCAATTTGAGTTTCTGCCAGAATAGGTTGCCCACTTCTATTTCATTCGACTCTGCATACCCAATAAGGCACTGGTCTCTGCAATTTCATCATTTGGATTCATTTAGCTTCTTTACACCTATTAATTGAACACTTTAGGATTTAGATTAGAAGATCACTATTGCTATTTATACCAAGTTGATTTCATTTGTTCACTTCCATCTGCCATTGTGGACAAATCATTGCAAGAAGGATAATCATAGGTCAAGTCTGCTTCATTCAGATAGGTACACTCGCCTAGGTTAGCAGCACCTGAAGAGTAGAAGGTTAAATTCTTTTGACCTTGTCTGTTACCCTGAAACGTATCAAGAGATTGGCAGCCTCTTGAGGCATCCTGCCTGCATTTTTGAGAGCTAACAAGAGCTATGCTCAGGAGAGCCACAATGATAACCTCGTCGGGGCTATGGACGCCTGACTAGCAACGAGGCTCTATCCAGGATGATTTTGGAGTTAGAATTCTTATGTAACTTGATTAGACTAAATTTGGTTCCTGCAGCAACTGAGAGAGGGAAATGAATACACTTACACACACTTTGACTCTGGCACAAGAAAGGCATGCTTGTTTAGGGACTTTGAAACTCTACTTATGGTTGACCTGATGTGAGGATTGAAACCAGAGACTCTAGGTTCTTGATTCTAGTTTTTCATCAAAATTCTCTGGAGCATTTTTCCAGTAGGAGTCGCCATTTGTTGTGCAATTTTCGCACATGCCCCACTAGAGGCGGGGACCCTCTTTTTGCTTGTTTCAATTGATCTCTTCTCCTTTAGGGTTTGGTTTCTTGCAGTTTTGGCTTCGCTTCATCTTGAAAATTCAATGTCTTATATGAACTTGAGGTGTCTTTCGTAGCATCATGATCACAAGTTTAACTCTTTGAAGTCTACCTGAATTTGAAATTTCAACATTGGGGAAAAACAGACTAAGTCGGGGAGAGGTTCATAAAATAAGAGCTCCCTCAAATTTCCCAACGTTCAGTTCATTCGAAGATTTTGGCCTACCTTGTATTTTTTGGCTTGAACTTATTTCAGAGAATCTGAGCTTCCTCAGATTTTTTGAACTCTAATCCACGCAAAAATTTTGCCTCTCCTTGAATTTTCTGAATTTTGCCAATGGTCGAATCTCTGAGCTTTGTCTTGATCCCATCAAGGAATTTATTCCTCTAACAAGTCTCTGATATTTTTTTATCTAAATGATTTTTAATGCTTGATTTGACTTATCACTAAGGTTCTTGAGATTAATTTATTTTCTCATTTGTGTTGATGCTATTTTGGATAAGTGGAATTCTCAGTCATTACGGTTGTCCTAATTTTGTGCAAGTGCGAGAAAGCTGGTTTATATTTAAATACATGTGCATTTTGAGGTCTTTTGTTGCACTCCACTTCTTTGATTTCCAATTTGGCTCTCTCTGAGCTAGACTTTGGGGTTGATTTAAGAGTTGAATCTTTTGCACTCCATTGAAATTTTGGGCCGTCTAATATAATGGTATCATGTTACGTATTTGCAAGATTAGCTTAATTGTACCTTTTGATATAAAATAAAATATGATTACATCGCATGTCGATTTGAATTCACGATTGCTTTTCGGCTCTAATCACGTTTTGCAGACACAAAAAATATTTATCAAGCAAACTGAGTTTTATAGTGTCTCTAGGGGTCCAGATGCAAGGAGATTTTGTAAAGGTAAAGGAGTTCGAAGGGCCTGTTAATGGAGGTGTTCTGAATAAAGAAAGTGGTATTCAAAGAGGTGAATGATGATATAAACAGTTGAAAGGTCACTACCGAGGATTGAAGATAAATGAAGGATACACTACAAAGGATCAGACAGATATATCATTGGAGGCTCGAACACAATCTTTAGCATGTTTTGAGTTAAAGAAAAGCAACGAAGGGTCATTCCATGGGAAAAGCATACTAAAATAAGACTATGGGATCTTCGTTCACACAAAGGAATATGCGGGAATGGTCATAAAAGATAGCGAAATGGTAAGAGAGAAGGCTCATGATTTTCTTTGTGAAGAGCAATTGGGAGCATATTCTATGGATGAAGTAATGTCAAGGACATATCCGAGCAATTAATATGTGGCATTTGATGAATAAAGGTAGTTCGGGTAATTCAAGTGGAGGTAAATCTCCTTAAAAGGGAGAGCGTCAGAAATTCCAAGCATGGGTGAATTTTCTGAATGCAGGAGGTCTCAAAAAATCCGAGTGACCAAGAAATCCCCGAGAAAACAAAGCTTGCAGTCTTTCAAGGGACTATCCCGCAACAGCATGAAGGTTTAAATGATGGCATGAGGATGTGATTGCAGGATTAATGTTTATGATACATAGTGGCAATTGAATTTGAATACCTGATATGTTATAAAGAGGCAGTGATACAATGAATGCGTAAGTGAATCTGTCATAATGAAGAGGTGACAGGCAACATAAATGGGGTAAAGGCATTCGTGGCAAAGGATGAAAGCTCCAGTGTTGTAAAAGTATAAAGATCTCGGTAAGGAATGAAACGATGATATCATCAAATTACATGGAAATGAGTTTTCTTTCACCATTGGGAGCTGTCTGAATCAATGCTTACTGTCGAGAATAAAGGGATTTGATCATTCCTACAAACTTGACCAATTGGCACGCTTTCCCATTTCACAATACTTGTGACTTTAGAAGGATTGGTGAAAAATGAGTGCTTGGCTCTACTAGTTTTATGATAATTTTGTGTTCATCGACGGTTGGTGATGTTGCAAGCTGAGAATTTAAGGCTTATGACACTCGGGAATGAGTAACTTATCTGGTTCAAGGTATATTTCAAGAATGGTGCTCTATTCAGGCGAAATGAGTGAAATGAAGAATAAAAAGTGAAAATTAAGTTGCATTGAGGGTAAAATATGGAGAGGACGGTGCAAACGTTGAGAAAATTGAAGGTCTATGAGAAGAGTCGAATAGTTCAGAAAATTCAAGTATAGGCAGATTATCTGAGAGGAAAGAGGCTCGGGTAATTCGAGCTTAGGTGAATGTTTCAGAGGGATTAACGCTCGGGTAATCTGAGCACTCTCGGATTCCCTACGAAATCTAAATCCCCATGACCCTTAGTTCCCCAAAGAACCGAAATCAGCCGGATGAATGTTGAAGTTGTAAAAAGGGGTGAAGGGCACGTTATTCATGAGTTCAATGATGGTGTGAATGTTTGATGGAGCAGTGTCTAAACGAAGCACAGACAAATCACAATGACAGGAAGCGAAGGAATGTGCTCTGTATGGGGGGAAATATGCGAAGTTGGTGGCAACGCTTAGACGAGGGTAGGGGCTCGTTGAATTCATGATAAACATATGTGTGGTGACGGCGTGTTACAAAGAAAATAGTGCATCTAAGATTCTTTTTAAGTATCCTATCATCTCCTCTAGTGAATGAATGATGTAGTGCGGATCCGTCGACATTAGGGGGATGAGCAACAAATTTATGATGGACCGAGATGGATTACTCCCAAAAGGATGAGGGAAGGTGTTTGTTCTCGCCCCTACTGGTAGTTCCTTTTGGTCTTGATGAAGCTGACATTCGAAGTTACATTGGAGGAACGACAATAAAGTGTCAGAGCAACTACATTGTGAATTGCCTTAAGGTGATTGTTACTATTCCGAAAACAACAGGAGGATAGTTTAGCTACATAAGAGCATGGTTGGCGTGACTTATGAATGATGATCGAGCTATTGAAATCAGGAGCAGTGGTTTTATTGCAATCGAAGGTCCAGATTATATAAAAGGTGGAGATTCTGGTGAAACACATAAAGGATTCTACAATTATCAGATTGAAGAGTGATATGATTCTCAAAAAGCGATGGCATGAATCATCACTGTATTTTTAGTATAAAATCCATGAGAATAATTAAATTACTGTGATGGAACTTTTCATAACCATACAGTCTAAACTTAAAGGCAAAGACTAGGACAATAGGGAATAAGAAAATTGTAGATAAAGTCCATGTGAATAATGTGCATGGTTTAGGAAGGATTGTAGGCAAAAGGGCCACAAGATCAAAATGGCAGGATTTAAAAGAGCCTTTGTGGTTCTTAGAAAGTATTTATGCTTGCTATGGTTGATTCGGGATAAAATGATGGCACAGTATATGAAGTGAAGAATGTTCGGGGAATTCTAATAGTTGGCGAGGAATATGGTTTAGGAAATTCTTGCCATGGTGAAAGTTATGAGAATCATAAAATGAGAATATAAGCTTTAAAGAACAGGATCACCGACATAAGAGGAGGCATTTGGGAGATGAGAAATCTATAGGATAAGTCGTGGGGTGAACTAGTAAGGTGTGTAGAAATAGTGAAATATCAGTCCTAATAACACATACAGTAGCATTTATGAGAATTTTCAAACAGGTATCACTGGAAGTGGTGGAAGATATGGTCTGTGCAAAGAAATCATTAATAAGAATTAAATTATCATAGGCTTTTGTTCTGAAGATCTCACTAATAAGAATCGTCAATGGCATTATCAAGGGAGAAAGGATTATTGTAGTTCAATTTGGATATCTCATGATAAAGGAGTGGCGTGAATGTGATTAGGATCCTGGGATATTAATTGCACCCTTGAAGGATTTTCATTCCCGAGGAAGATGAAGTCATATTTGGTTAATGATAAGTTAAAACTCCTCATGGGGAATGCCCCAGAGAAAAATGGTTTTTCTTGCTATATGGTGTAATGGATTCTCATGATTGTGTTTGTGTAGGCATTGTATTACAAGTGATGGTTATAACAAATCTTCATATTAGCCGAGGGGTTTTATGCAAGACTTTCATTCCATGGTTAAATATGTTTACATTTCGAAATGATTTGATCCTTCTAACTATTTGTTGTAAACATTGAATGCAAGAATAATGCTACACATGAAATTGAATTAAAGAATTAAAGGATTATCACTTGAGGCTATATATGGAAGCGTGTCAGGAAGGGTGGAAAATTCAAACTGCTCAAGCCTATCTATATATGGATATGTGCCAAATTAAGCTACCAAAAGGATTTTATTTTGCAATTCAAATATTGAATAAGGAGCTTGCCTAAAAATCCATGCCAAAAGTTGTGCCAACTAGAGGAATTTTCTCGAAGATATGTAAAGTTGATTTCATCATCCAATCAAAATTCTCAAGCTAGGAAAATATTATTTTCTCATTGTTCCATGATGTAACTGCTTTTATGCAATTGGATGATGATGTATCTAGATGTCAAAACCCTAATATAACCTCTTGATACTTCTAGAAGTGCATTTGTAGACATTGGATGAATTAAATCTTGGCCATTGGCTCAAAATGAAAAGATCTATATAAGGCCAGTGCCTTCATTTGTAAAGGGTTAGACTTTAGGAGTTAAAAGTTGTAAAGTCCAGAATTGGCTAAATTAGGAGTTAGATTTTGCAAGTCAGTAGTTGTAGGAGAGGAGAGAGACTGGAAATTGTTATGTGATATTGGAGAAGTAATGCAACTGAGTTGTTGATTTGGAAAAAAATGTATTAATCTTCAACATTTTTATGGTTTGTTGTTCTCAATTCTCAGATGTTAGATGGTAGATTTAAGTTCTTTCATGTCATTGATGAAATGTTTAAGATGTTGATTGATCTTTGGTCCATACTTTTAGCAATTTTCTAATTGTAGGTTGTTGTGTAAAGTTAGTCTGGGCCTTTTTTTGTATTAAGG
Source organism: Sequoia sempervirens (assembly GCA_007258455.2). NCBI lineage: Eukaryota > Viridiplantae > Streptophyta > Pinopsida > Cupressales > Cupressaceae > Sequoia > Sequoia sempervirens. Next base: position 81,811 of record VDFB02285479.1, on the reverse strand, counting down.
TCAACTGTGAATGCTTGTTTACATTGCTCTAATAATTGGGTATGTGGATGAATATCTGCAGTCTAAAAATCTTTTGATTTCCTTAGAAGATTGCACCATTTCTATGGAGTTGTGGGCTTGTCCTTGATCAAGCAGAGATTGGTTTTATTGGGGATATGTCCATTTGCAAAATTCATCATTGTTGTGATTGATCTTAGGAGTTAGTTTAGAATCTCTCCCAACCCTTTCTCTTTTGCTATTTCTTTGAATCTAGATTAGTTTAGGATTGAAATCATCACCATATTGTTACATCTAATGAAATTACACTTCCAACATTGTTCATTTGTAAGGCCCCTTGTGATTACCAACAATTTCACAATATTTCTAAGTCATTTCATTGCATTTGTCAAGACCTGACATTAGAGACCTTGGGGTTATCTCTTGAGGCTTGCTGATAGAGATTTACCTTTCAAGAGAGATAGAATATTATATTCTGTCCAAGTTGTTGTTGTGCAGAAAACACCATCAACAAAAGGTAGTTTACCTTTTTACTTACAGGTGCCCTTTTTCATCCTTCTTACAAAGTTAGCTTCCACATCATCAAGATCATCTCCATCTGAATCTTCAATCTTTTCTGATTTTCCAGCCTTAAAAACAATCTCCACTTTTATACCATTTTTCAAACCAAAATTTCTCATCTCAAAATAAGTTAGTGTACCAATCAACTAATCTCTAGAATTAGTATTAAAATTTGTAACTTCTTCAATAGAAGATGCCTTTTGACTATATGAATCTGGAAGTTTTCTAACAACTTTCTTTACCACCCTAGGTTCTTTAACTTGTGCACCAAGACCTCTCATAGCACTTACCAGTTTATCAAGTCTATGCATGTAGGTTGCAATTATTTCATCTTCAAGAATTTGCATAGTCTCAAATTGTGCCTTTAGATTGTGCAAATTTTCTTGTTTAACCTTGTCATCTCCTTCATAAATACTCTCAATTTTATCCCAAACTTCTTTAGCAATCTTAAGATTCATAACTTTAACCAATTCACAATTTGAAAGACTACTTGTCAAAATAAATTTTTCCTTAGCATTTACCTCATGTGCCTTGATCGCATTGCTTGTGCTTGAACCATTTGTAGGTGGAGCAAATGGATTCTTGTAAGCCTTCTCAATTTCAAATCCATGAGCTAACAGATATCCTTCCATCTTTGTCTTCTAGAATGCATAGTCTATTCCATCAAATCTAGGGCAATCAATTTGCTTCACCATCCTGGATCTACCTTAAGCAGTTAAGATCTTCTCCAAGGAACCTTGCTCTGATACCAATTGTTGAATGAAAAATACAACTGAGAGGGGGAGTGAATCATTTGCAAAAAATTAAAACATCAAACCCTCAACAATAATCAGATCCACATGCATTCATTAAACCCTTATTCTGTTAAAGTGATTAAACATGAAATGTAGATAAGAGAAACTGAAATAACAACACCATACACAAGAGAACAACATATTTACATGGAAAAAACAATGAGGGAAAAACCACAGTGAGGATTAGCTTACAATATAAGTAATTGCAAAATCAGTACAAGGGCTCACTGCCATAATAGGACACATTGTCCAAAAGGGTTCACTGCCACAAAAATAATTACAAGAAGATAGAAGAGAAATTTTACATAGAGAACAACTTCTCAATGCAACAAGGAATCCACCACAAATGCTCCAACACTTTCATAGCCTTGTATTAAATATTTCAGACACCTTCAGCTCACTTCCTTTAGGAATGCTAACACTAAAATTCACATTGCCCTACTCAAATCCGCATCACACACATGACTTGCATTGATCTCGCATCTATCTTGCTTCTCTCTTACATCTCACAAAAAATTTATTCTTATTTATATTAATCTCATCCTTGAAAACCTTCTCCAAGGTCAATAACTATTTGTTACATACACAAATTCAAATTAGGTCAGAACCTAAACATTCTTGTGATGGATAGGAATGAAGGTGACCCAAATAACTCCTTAATTAGGACCCAAATAGATCCCAACACATATCAACACGCTTCATAAATTCGCATGAAGTGTTAACACAAGATCGGTCAATACCCATGCTGAACACCATAAACATTAAGTATACACTTTCTTAAATCAATCTAAAACTTTCAGACAACAAAATTCACTTGAAAAAAATATAGAATGAACCTCGAACCACCTGAGATCCAACAAAGACTTCATCCAAACTTTCAACTTAGAAATACTTCAACCTAGAACATCTGGTATGTTAGCCCCATGGTTGTCGTTGCACCAAAAGGTCGACCTGTTAATGCCTGATACAACTGCTAGAGTTAACAAATCCACAGGAGGCGATTAGTCCATGTCACAAATCTCGAGGAGAGCACTAACCAACTACCAACAATCTCCCCCTTAGCGTTACCTGAGGGGATTCGAACCCATAACCTTTAGCTCTAATACCAATTATTGGTCCCATAGTTGTTGTTGCACCAAAAGGTAGACCTATTAATTCCCGATACAACCACCAGAGTTAACGGATCCATAAGAGGTGGTTAGTCCATGTCACGAATCCCAAGGGGAGCGCTAACCAGCTGCCAACATAGTAAACCTTATTCGCATACTGACGCATGAAACACACACTGTACTATACCATATTAAGTGAAACCTTGAAAATTGAAAGATATAAACATTATAAGCAACTTCCCAAATCTGCACAACCTGAAGAAAAATAGTAGAGAAATGTGGAGCAAGTACATTTCTCCCAGGCCATAGAAAACAACACTAAAGAATTGGTTCACACACTGGTGAAAATATCTCACTTTATACAATGATCCAAAAACCTAAATTTTGATTATAGCAACCTCTAACAATCTTGAACAACATATCAGATCTACATAGGCATAGCATCAACACAAAAGAAACACGGAGCACATCCCACATAAAATTTTGAACACTTGCACAACACTATTTTCTCTATAAATATCAAATTTTCTCAAAAGCACATGGAAACCAAGTACCAAAGACATCATCTCAACTCATTACTTCATTCCAACTCATCTTCAGACACTGCAATATAAAGATATCTCCATGTACTCATAACACTTCCTCAACATCTCAACTATGCAACAAACTGTTCTCTTTTTCACAATTTTCTCATTATCCTCTACATATTCATTATGCAACAACCTTCCTCATCACATAGTTGACATCAATGGAAACACCAGTCTCTAGACATCATGTTGACATCAATTACAAAACCTTCATACTTGCAACGTAAGTAAATTTATATGGCCACACCACAACCCATATTCTTCTCCATTTGAAACATTTGAGAAGTAGTACATTCTAATAGTTTCATAGCATTAGTACATACCTTCAAAATTGATACTCAAATGTTCATTGTTGATTTTCATTTTCTCCAAGGAAATAATTCACATTCTCTAGGAGATATAAACATCTATACACCCTAGATCCTTCTTAAGGTGAAAAATTGTGGATGAGCAATTGAATTTTACCTCACTAATCTCTAATGCATCCAAACCTGCACCAATATCTTCCATGAATTTGATCTTGTCACTCAATGGTGCACACCTTCATTCATAATGTGAAGACATATTGATCAATGAAATATGTCATAATATGCATCTTTATTCATTTTAAGCACAATAGCAACAATAACATAGGATGCAACGAAGGGGACAAGATATAAAGTTCAAAATAATAACTTACCAATGTTGGTGCATCTTGGATAGATTCCCTATTATACACATATGCCTTATCTCATTCCTTGCTCTAAATGATTGGTTCATAATTCATATCTTTGATAGGGGAAAGGAAAAGTAGGAAATCAACAATAGTTTTATATTTTTCTTTATGATCATCCAAGAGAAAGATAGGACCAACATTAAAGGACAAAGTTTCATTTGTTGCAATTATCTTCTCCAATGTGCAGGCATCTCTCTTTCCTTTGTAGGTTGACCTCTTTGCATGAAAGGTTATTTTAAACATTTGGGAAGTTCAAGTCATTTGCATTATGATTGAAATATATGACTTGACCACAAGAAAGAGCACTTGGTTTTTCCTTCATGTATTTTCTTACACATTGCACTTTTAGCAGTTGGAGTTGAATTGATTGTACCTTATCACCTAGATTTGATCCTTTTTTAAAATCATGTTCATGAGATTTTGACACCTCTTTCTTCTTCATTTCCCACTATTACACTAGATTCTTCTTTCTCTCTTAATTCTTTGTAGAATTTTTTCTCCTTATCTAAATCTTTATCCTTTGTTTCTTCTTACTGTTGAACATGGAATTTTCATCTAATCTAGAAACAGTAGAATTGCTTTGTGCATTTACATGTTCATCTCTCAATTGCTATCCATTTCAGTCCTACTCCATTGTTCCATTTGTATGGGTTTTTTATCTTTACATGGTGTTTTGTACTTGTGGGTTTCAAGTTGCATGAGTTCCCTTGAATGTTCAATATTGTGAGTGGGCAACTCATCCTGATTCAAACTAACAATGTTCAACTTAAAGCTTGGATCAATTAGATCATAATCACTATAATTATCTTGTGTCCATGGAATCATATCTGAATGCATCATAATAATCATCCTAATATTCATAGTGCTTTGCATAATAATTCTCATAAGGAATTTCTTCCTCTTTACTCTTTAAGAGAGGATTTGGACATTCAAAAGAAACAATTTCATACCAAGGAAACTCAAGGTCTTCCATACATTTTTCCATCTACTCCTATATGACTCATCAAGAGAAGTGGAAACTTTAGTAGCTATAGATTCCATTGTATCTTTATATTTCATGCTCAGGTATTATAAATATATATCGAGGGATCAATCCTTGTCCCTTCTACTAATATGTGAATCACTTAATTTTATCTCATAATCAAACTTATACATCTTTTGTCTTATAATTATGCTATGTAATTTTTAGAAGTATATATGTGTCAGTCTCTAGAATCTATTAATGAATTATTTCTAACTAATGTTCCCACTTCTAAATCTATATAGGTATATTTGAATAACTTACTATTTTTTGAGCCTTCTACATATTGTCTTTGTCTCTTTGAATGAGTTGTGGCTTCATCTTGTTATTTTTGGTACTTGGTTTGCCTTCCTCTCTCCATGTTCAAGTCCTGTGATTTACAAATTTATTTATAAGTTTGATAGAAACAAATTCACCACTCTTAATTTGGATATTACAAAAAATTTGCCTAGCAATTAAAATCCAAAGTATTAAACAAGGACTTGTTCCATTATTGCACCAGTATGTTGGTGTAAGCTAATGGGTTACCAACTTACAATGCAAACTTGTAATAATTTTTAGTTGTTGAAGAATTCAAGATGTTTCCAAAGTTAAATACTACCTATCAATTACAACATTATGTTCGTGGTTACAGTTGTAAGTCCCAAATCCCTAAAATCAAACCTCTTCTTGAATGTCAAGGTTTTCAAACTAAGGACAAAGCCTCAAACTTATAATTGAGTAGGGAAATATTGAACTAATTCATTGATAGGGAAATATCTCCTTCACTTTGGGCTCAATTGGACCCAAGGTGGGCTTCCCTAGAGGTATCCTTAACATGATTTATTACAACTGAAAATGTAGAAGTAGATAAACATGCAATATTACCTATTGTATGATTCCAAGATGTGGGTATTGTTATGCCCTACATACACAACCCATATTTTTGTGTTCTAAGTATAGGGATCCCTTACCCTCCTTTTTTTTAATTTTCTTTTGATGCAATGTTATTTCATCTTTTTTTGTTTCCTTTTTCTAAGTTTTTCTATTGAAGGGTTTAGGGTTTGTTGTGTTCTTTTATTTACAAATCCCAATTTTTTGATAAAGTATGGCACCTATTGTGTTCCTAGCGGGGTTTAGAATCTAATGGGAACTTGGAACCTAAAGGTTCCAAGTTCTAGATCCACCCTCATTTCTAACCCCATCAATAATGAATTTAGTTCCCTAATGGAAGATGGGCCTTGATGCGAATTTGAAATCACAAGTGCTAAGTCGCAAGCTCACTTTTTCCCTCACCCTTCAGTTGAATCAAGTGTTTAATGTTCTAGTGTGTGGGGTGTGTGAACATTAATATATATTACAATTATTTTATTCTTCCTTCATCCCACACTCAAATAATTTACTCTTTTCTTCCAATGCTTTGATATTTCTTGTTGGTTGTGCTTGAGAATAACTATAGTTGATCATTGAGGGTTGTTGATTACTCTCGTGGCTATGTGACTAGGGTTTGTGAACCCCAAGATATTTTTTGAAGTGACTACTAGGTCATTCCATTTGATCCTTCAAATCCTTTTTCTTTATTGTGTAGATCATCTCTATTGAGCAGGGTGTTTGTAGGATGTAGCTAGTATATTTGACTTATTATGTCAAGGAAAAATGTAGGGTTTCTTGGGTCCATGTTCTCTCATTAGGGTTACCATTTCTTAGTTCATTCATTATATTTATTTGACCAATGGTTATAATTGTTTCATGATTTTCCTTTATTGTTCTTCCAACTAGGGAATGGGTTTTATATGCCCTAATTATTGGGATTTTCCTAAATAAAGCCTTAGGGTTTTAGTTTGTAGATATTATTTTTGAACTCATTGCCTCCCTTCCTAGTTTATTTTCTCGCAAATAGATAGGACCTCCTATTTCCATCTATATTTTGAACTTAATTCCAAATCCTTATTTCCTTCCACTCTTTTTAGACCACCATTTATTCATCCCTCCAAGCATCCTATGTCTTATTGACAAACCTTGGATCCCAATTGAACCTAGAATCCAAAGTTCCAAGATCTTGTTTCAATTTTCCCTCTGTCTCCATTTGGTTAATGTAACTTGTCAAACTTCAAATCCTTATTATAACTTAGAACCAAGTTCCAAGTTCCCATTTCATTCTATCTTTTGACTCACTTATACTAGTTAGCAATCCTCATCAATTCTAATATTTTCTATATCAAGCAAGACTCGGGCTTCCCTCTAAATAAGGAATGAAGTTCAAAGACCATGTTTCGTTATGATTTCTGACCCTGTCATTTGAAATATCAACCCAGACCCTAATGGAATTTGAACCTTAATAAGAACCTAAAACATAGGTTCCAAGTCCCCATTCCACTCTACAACCCAAGTCTAGCTAGTGTATTTTCAACCCACATTCTAAGTGCCAATACCAGTCCAATCCTTGACTCCACCAAAGTGTAGAATTTAAAGTTCAATAACTCAAAATTAGGATTCACTTGATCATTGATACACTTTCATAGAGATTTTGAAGGTTTAGTCTCACCTAATTTAGTCCATCTCAAGAAGTAAAAGAATGATATATTTTATAATCACAATGGAATTGGTATAATTGTTGTAGTTGGCTAAATTTCTATATGAGTAGTAAAACTGAGAAAGATGACAAGACTAAAAGTTTTCCTACCACCATGAAGTATGAATTCCAAGGGGTTGTGAATACTTATAAATTATCTTCAACTATCCAATATATCATTACCACAAACTTGGGGCATATAGATCTCAAATAATTTCATTAAAGAACATTTGGATATTCTAGATCTCTTAGGTTCATGATTATAACCAACACTAGACTAGCTTGTATAGAAACATTTCCCTCAATTGTACAAGGTAATAATTTGATTCTATCATATGCTCAAGCCTATGATTCAAACACCATGACCTCTAAAGACCCAAATGGGAATATCATATTGGATATTAGTGCAAGAACCATTTTAAACATTTTTTGTCTTGCTTTCAAGCCAACCTTGGTAAGCATGACAAAGGAAATTTATTTTAAAGCATATACAAAAGATGAGGATGATAATGTGAGACATATTAAAAAATTTACAGGTTCTCAATTGAACTAACATTTATAGGGGTGCTATTGATCTAAAAAAGTGGCGCTATTGACCTAAACATGTTCTCTATTGTAGGGAACAAGATCTCTTTTGATGTATTTTTTGAATATGTCAATTTGCAAAGCTTTTCTTTGATTTTATAGATTTACCTAACACTAATGTGTGACTATTTTAGGTGTTTTGAAAGTTTCTAATGTTTTTTGTGCAACCCTTGCAGGATTATGGCACGTGTTGCCATGAGAACAACTAACGATTTCATTGCAGGGTTGGCGAACAGTCCAAGGACACTTCAATTTTAAAAATTGAACTTTCAAAGCTTTCTTAATTTAAAGAATATTTCAATTTGGTGTTATAAAATTGAACCCACAACTTTCACACTTCAAATTGGTGTTCTTAAAACTAAACTTTCAAAGCTTTCTTAGTTTAAAGAATATTTCAATTTGGTGTTTTAAAACTAAATCCACAACTTGCACACTTCAAATTGGTGTTCTTAAAACTAAACTTTCAAAAAATTCTTAGTTTAAAGAATCTTTCAATTTGGTGTTTTAAAAATGAACCAACAACTTGCACACTTCAAATTGGTGTTTTTAAAAGTGAACCTACAAAGCTTTCTTAGTTAGAACACATTTCAATTGGGGTTGTTAAAACTGAACAAAACAAATCTCAAACTTCAATTGGTGTTGTTAAAATTGAACAAGGCAAAAGGGTGCTACCACAATAGTTTGTTTCACTTTTAGGACATGCTAATTTTTTCCTGAAATCACTTTCTTTTAGAAAAACTAATGATTTTAGCCTTGAGAGGTTCCATTTAAAGGGTTTTAATTGAAGAGGGATAGATAAGACCCCCTTAGATCAAACCCCCTTGGATATAACCCCTCTACTATTAAATCATACCTACAATGGAGTCTCCTTTGTACCTATCAAAAATGCTAGCCAAAAAACACATTTTCTTTACCTTTTGATGGATTAAATAATGTCATTTAGAAGTGATCTTTTGCAAGATTGTAGCCCTTGCAACGAGCTTTCAAACAAGTATAGTTTTGATATGTTTTAATTTTATCTTCTATTTAATTTTTTAATTTTTACTAAACATAGGTTTTTATTTGAACATCAAGCTCTTTGTTCTACAAAGGTGGAAAAATAGTAAAACATTGTAAAAAAAATCAAAAATACCCTTTCCCTAGGTATTGATGTCCTTGTTTCACTAAAAAAATAAAAATTGGATTTTGATATATACACAAGAAGTTAGGTTGTATGACACACATGCATGTCCAAATTATAGTTACAGTGACTTCAAAAATTAATTAAAAAAGATATATGTGTAACAAAAAATTATGAAAAAATATCCTTTTCCTAGATATTGATGTTGGGAATCTGTATTTCAAAAATAAAAGTTTTATTCTTTATAGAAAAAAGGTTATGTTGTACAATACAAACGTTACTTTCTGAAAATGTTATTTGATGTTTAAAACTAGTTATTAAAGGAGATGTTGAAAGATTCATGATTTATTTCGAAATTTTTAAAAAATATATATATTAAAAATTTGCACACAAATTACCACAAATCACTAGTTTGTTTCATCTACAAATTCTTAATGGTTTAGCGACTACAGGTCTTAGAAGATGAAGATTCAGTTAAAAATATTGATGTAAATGTCTGTCTTGGGCAAAAAGTGAGACACAGTATTGTGATTTCACTCAAAACTGACACTTCACTTTGGTGCTTGTAAAATTGAATGTTCTTTGTTTTAACCAATGCCTTTCATTTTGTTGACAAATGAACACTTTTCATTTGTTGACCACATTAAGATGAAAAAGGCCATTAGAAACACTCAAAATTGGTGTTTAAAATTGAACAAATCCATTTTTATTTGCACATTGCTGTATTTGACTGAAGTCTCAAACACTTTTGATTTGGTGCACATAAAAAATGAATTGATATCTTCACACTTCAAATTTTGGACTTGAAAAGAAACTGTGATGAATTGTATACCATGTTCACCGTGCTTGGAAAACCAAGTGTGTATCCTCTCCCCTTGCATCTTTTGATTATCTTGGGTGACGAAAAGCACTTTAGGTTTTGCTTTTTTATTTTATTTCAAAGCATCACCTTTAGATTGGGCATGCCTTTGAGACACATCCCGCATTGGAGAACTCAAAGCGATTCAAAGCAGTTTTTCCCTTGGGTCGCTATATAAATCACGTCGTAGCTAAACACGAAAACCAAACTGGTGATTACTTGGTCGATAGTGCCATTTAGAATGGGGAGGTACCTTCGGGTATATAGAGCCCCTAGTAGGAGTGGTTAAAGCTTTTATTAGCTTGTTGGGCATTAGCTAGGTGTTGGGTCCCCTAAGCAGTGACTAAGAACCTTGTAGTAGAGGCCACCCTTATTTCCAAAACATTCTTTGAAATTGGTGCATTGAAATTTACTTCTGAGAAGTTACTTACCAAGTCTGATTTATGGTTGAGACATAACACTCTCCATAAGTTGCATGTAAAATTATCCCTTTGAGGCATGAGGTAAGCCCACCTAAAAGAACATGCCTATCTCTAGGTTGTAATGATTGTCTTCTATGAACTTTCCAAAACTCTCCATTACCATGGACATCAAATACTTTTCTTGATTTAAAAAGAACACAACAAAACAAACATTGAACTTGGTTATCAAAATCTCAAACCCTTTGGACTTAGTGTGAATACCTTTGAAAGAAGCCCTATATTTGCATTCCTGAATGATATCTTATTTTTCAAAACAAATATCTCTAAAGGATTCTGAATATTTAGGCTTACATTTCAAGTCACATTTAGACCAAAGTCAACATTGGGAACTATGGTTTTAGTATCTTGACTTTCACAAACTTTGATCTTTGTGGAAAGAAACTTGCTAAAGCTATAGACATTTAGAGTCAAAAAAATTTATTGTTGTGTTGTATCACTTGCCAATTCTAAAAAAAAATAGATCAACGAAAACATCAAAATTGCAAACTTGTCCAAACTACTGTCAAAATGAAAACTGGAAACAAACCTAAACAAAGTCACTATTGTTGTTGTTTTTTCCACTATTGACTTAAAATTTGCGCACTATTGCTCAAAATGGTTGCTTTTGTTGTTTCTATTTATGATAGTCACTGAAAAAAGGTCACTTTTGAAAAATAGGAATGCTTTTGACCTGAACAAAGTTGTTATTGCAAACATTTCTGCTATTGATCTGCACATTGACTTGAACTTGCTCGCTATTTCTCAAAATTATCACTAGTGTTGTCTCTAGTTTTTAACAGAAACTGATCAAACAGAGTCACTTTTGCTAAATTTGTCTGCAATTGCCAGAAATACTAGTCGCGATTGACCTAAAGGACTACCACTATTGCCCTATTTTCTAGTGCAAACCAAAGACTGATCCAAAATTGGTTAATCTTTCATCTTTTGGGAAAAAAATAGTCAGACCTCCAAAACACCTCATGTCTACATCAGTCCATATCCATTTGCAAAAATCAAACACATCAACCTAGTTTTAGGATTCAAAATCAAGACACAACTTGGATCATTCCCTTGCTCTTGATTTACAAGATATTAACATTTGTGTGCTCCTCAAGGCTAGTTCAAGTAGATCTTCAAACATATCCTCTAGAAAAATGAAGTAAAATATCGGTCCAAGTTTTCTACACTTTGAGTTCCAAAATTAGTATCATCTCCAAAAAAATCCACCGAACATCACTCATACTTTAGGGTCTTGAGTATCAAAAAACCATAGCAAACCATCAACCCCTTTTTCCAAACATTTTTTTCCTTCACATCATCTTCATTCATCATTCTTTTAAATGGAAAAAGGTCAAACATCAAGAAAAAGCTTACACTTCATGACCATTTGGCGTCCTACTACTCATGTTCAACAACCAGATCTTATTACTCCCATTATACAACAAAATCTCATGCAAGTTGAAGGTGATCAATTGGAAATTATTAGTAATTTGAGAAATTTCATGTTTGAGAAAAAGGAGACACCAACTCAATGGAGAAACGCGGCAACTATTCTAGACAAACAGGAACGAAAAGCTAATCTTACAACCAAAAGACTAGTATTACCACCTCCTGTGTGGAAATAGATAATCTTAGTTTGCAAAACATCATTCTTTTTAAATAGAAAATCCCAAAAACAAAACATCATTCCATTCCATAGTTAGTGATCACAAATTTTCAACTAGGTCTTGGAATTATTTATGACAACCACAAGATCTCAGCACAGAAAAAAAATGGAAGCCAACAAGAGTAGTTCAAGTGCACCAAAAACCAACACCACTAATGAGGAAACCAACCCATGGGGTTATAAACCAAGTGACCTTACAACTCCTCAAAAGGAACCCTCATTTAAGGCAACACAAGACCAACCACCAAGTGATGAGGAAGTACTCCTTAAACACCAAAACATGATTGATAGTCAAAATCAACTTCCAAATCTCAATGACATAATCATAGAAGAATACAATAGTGATGAGGAACTCACTAATGAGAAACTATTAGAATATTCCCAAGATCCTAAGATGCAAAAGCTTATGGACAAGATGCTTCGGGAAAATCTAAATTCATATTTCCTCACATTATCAAAAAGTGGTGCAAAATTACCCATTGACTTCAATGTGGACATCCTAAAAGATCCAAATCTTATTCCACTAAGAGATAAAATGGTAGTTAGAAAAATTCCAAAACCAACCATGAATCCCAACATACCACCATTGTTTTCACAAAACAATGATCAAGTGCAACCCATGGATAACCCATTTTTTAGACCATCATCCCAAATTGAACAAGCATTTGTGGCACAACAGTATCAAGGAAATACAACCAAAAACATACCACAACATAACACTATGTAAAACATGGGAAAAATTCCAATGGACCAACAAGGTGGTAACCCATCACAAGGGAAATACATGCCACAATGCACTTCATACATTGACCCTTCCAACAACTTACAATATCGTCAAGGACAGTTATCGCAAAATCCACAACAAGGTGTGCCATCAATGAACTACCTAGGTACCCTTCAACAAAATCAACCACAACAAGGTGTACCATCAATGCAATACCAAGGTAACCTTCAAAAAAATCAACCACAACAAGGTGTACCATCAACGCAATACCAAGGTAACCTTCAACAAAATCAACCACAAAAAGGTGTACCATCAAGGCAATACTAAGGTAACCTTCAACCAAATAATCCACAACAAGGTATACCACCAACGCAATACCTAGGTACCCTTCAACAACACTCACAACAACAAGGTGTACTGTCAATGCAATACTGAGGTACCCTTCAACACAATCCACAATAACAAGGTATACCATCAACGCAACATCAAGGTAGCCTTCAACAAAACCAACATCAACATGGTGTACCACAAACCAACTATCAAAGTACACCCCAAACTCCACAACAAAATATCCATCATATTCAATACCAACAAGGTTCACAAAATCAATATTAGGGTGCACAACAAGGACCCAACATAGTCCTCAAGGTCCTATGATTACACAATATTCAGCTTATGACCAAACAAACATCATGGGACAATAGATTTACAATACCCAAAATCCTCAAGAAAGCACACCAAACAATGACATAAATGTGCAACTTCAAACACTCAATCAAAGGATATCGGATATAAAAATTGGAAAGCCAAGGAAGAGTTATGCTCTCCAAGACATTTTTCCATATCTGTTTGATCAAAATTTATCCATGGTACCTTTCCCCAAAGGCTTCAAAATATTGAAATTTGACAAGTATAGGGTGAAAGGAGATCTGATTGAGCATGTACGTGAATTTTTAGTATCTTGCATGGAACTTCAACGAAATGACACCTACTTGATGAGACTCTTTCCACGGAGTCTCAATGGGCCCGCTATAGACTGGTTCTCTCGTTTACCGCCAGGTATTAGAACATTTGATGAATTGTCAAATAATTTTGTCAACCATTTCTCGTATAACATAGAACGGTACATTACGATCACCAACCTCTAAAAAATCAAACAAAATAAAGGTGAATCATTTGCCTCATACCTACAAAGATGGAGACACAACAAGAAAAAATTAAGTGGCCCATTCTAGAGAAACAACTTGTCATTGTATTTATCTCCAATGTGCATGTAGATATCAATTACAAGGTCTCATAATATTATGCCTAAGAAATTTTGAGGAAACCATTTAAAAAGGTATACTCATTGAAAGAGCCCTCATTGCAAGAGGAGTAATCAAACTTTACAACCCAAAGGATCAACCCTCTACTTCAAATGACAAACCAAAGATACATGGGCTAAAAACAAAAATGTGACCAATGATGGAGTGGTTGATGCCAAGGTTGTGTGTAATATACAAACTCCCAATATGACACAAAGTCATGTTCAAATAGCACAATAGGGTTATGCTCCAAATAACCCACAGAAAAAGAAACTCAGTTATCCTTAGAAAAATCAATCCAACAACCAACAAAAAAATCAAGGACAGGATAATGAAAGGAGAGCACCTCGGCAATATAACCAACCACAAAGAAAATTTACTCCCTTGGGAGAATCCCTCAAGTTCATTATGCACAAACTAGTCCAAAAGAACCTCATCATGATCAATGACAGAAAAAATTATGAGGAACCCAACTTCAAACCCCCTTGGTATAATGAGAATGACAAATGTGAATTTCACAAAATCAAGGGGCATACCACCAATAATTGTATGAGAATTAAGAACACCGTGCAAGACTTAATCTAAAAAGGAGAAGTGGAAATCGAACCTCATCCTAGAAATAAAGACCTAAAGATATACAAGGATCCAATCTCCAACCATTCCATGGGAAACAACAAGGGAAAAGAACAAGATTACCATAAGGTCATCTTCTCTTATGGTGAGGATACAGTTTTAGGAAATGTCTCTTGTGATGATCATACCGTCTATGTGGTAACTATACTAGGAAGACATATTGAATGTAATGTGAATACTAAAATGGGAAGAGTAACAATCCAGGGAACACCAACCCAAGTAAAAGCCACAAGCAAGCCATCAAGTGACTATAGTATTGTGTACCAACTTAAGAAAACTCCCGCCCTAATCTCCATTCTTGAGCTCTTAAAATTGTCACCAACACATAAGGAAATATTGGAGAAAGCACTAGTTGAAACGTCAGTCCCAAAAAACATTGATTCTAATTAGTTTCAAGTCATGGTTGGGAATATCGCATCCACCCATCATTTAGTCTTTTCTGAGAAAGACCTACAAAAATATTTCCACAATCAAGCTCTTTATTGGTGCAGGGGCATTCATAGGTCATTTTATGCCTCCAAGGGGTCAAAAGTTGTAAAAAAAAATTGTTTTGATTTTTTTCATGTAAAAAGGAATTATTGGGCCATTTCATGTGTATTGGAGTTAGTTTGAGTCATTACGGAGTCTCTAGGTGCAAGGTTAAGTAAAAATGCAAATGTTGTCAACATTGTCAAGTAATTTTGCAACTTTTTGCAAACAAACGTGTAATTGAGGATTTGTTAACTCCTTAACCACAAATATGGTTGGAGGTAGTTTGAAATGATTGTAAATGCTTTGAAAAATCCTTGTATCATTGAATATAATGGTTGGTTGATGGATTTTGGAGGTTGAAGCAAATAAAATAATTTTGTTTCTTCATTTTTTGAACATTTTTTGCTACTAATATGTAAAGTATGGATTTTACGACATCCATTTTGACCTGAAAACAATTTTAGGTTGTTGTAATGTTAATTATCTTTCTTTTCCTTTTTGTGGCATCAATTTTCATTTGGTATTTTGAGAGTTATGGCCATTTTCCTGAAAACTGCCTGAAGTTGTCCAAGGGTTTGCAATCACATAGAAAACGCCATAACTTTTGTTTTATCCATTGTTAAAGGATAAAAATTGGAATTAAATTATTTCTTGGTTTCTTCTATCACCCTACAAGATTTGGGATCGTTATTTTCATGTGGTAAAAATATCTCTTCACCAGTCTACTTTCATAGATCCTCAAAACAGTCAAACAAAAACCCTTGGCTCAATATGGGTTGAGCAAATCTACACATTGTTTGTTTAGGGAAGGGTTGGAAATAATTGTGTCATGCTATTAAGAGGTTTTAAATTCCTTAGAATCCACAAATCAATATGTTTCTCTTGTTTTGTGTCATTTCCTTGCATAAACCTAGATGTCAAGCCTAGGTGACCAATTAGGCCTAGTCAAAAGGAGGGAAGTCAATTTTTGAGGTATTCCGTACAAAGAAACCTACCTAGTTTTGAGATATGTTCAATAATGGACAAATGGGTACCTGAAACAAGTTTTATTTCTTGGAGATAGGTTTTGGTTGGGAAGTTATTCCAAAAAATTCCCTTTTGAAAGGCTACTAGCAAAATGAGGGTAAATGAAGGAAAACCCACCAATTAATGTTTGAGAGATTGAAAGATTGGTTGATTGAGGTTGTTTTGGAGATTTTCACCCATTCTCTACATAAAATTGGTATCATAGCCCAAATATCTGGGCAAGAAAGTTTTGGAAGTTTGTGTATCGTCTTTTACAGGTTCAAGAGAAGAGTTTGGATACCAAAATACTAGGCCAAGGGAACCGAAAGGGGCCTAAGGTGAGGTATCACGAAGATAAGAAGAATAACTAAGAAGAATCAAGGTGAAAGATACTTTCTTGAGAAATAAAAATGGAAATGTTGAGAAGATTAGTCTGTGGAGACTTGCAGAGTAAGGAGTTACCAAGCAAGAATGAAGGTTTGTGAAGTGAATCCCATTGTTTGATGCCAAAAGCTCTTGTGAGTGGTTTTCTGAGTGTCTTTTAAGATTTTTTACCCTTGCTCTGCATCATTTATTTAGAACTATGTGTCCAGAAGCACAAATTCAAGAGAGTACTCATAGATAACGGTGTAGGTCTAAACATTTGTTCTTTAAAATTTGTGAAACAACTGGAATACTTTGATGATCTCATAGATAAAAACAAAAGCATCACCATCAAATCTTATGATGATATGGAGCAAAATTCAGAAGGAACTATCAAGCTACCCACTCAAATAGGACCAACAATAACAGAAACCACTTGTCAAGTACTAGATCTCAAGCTACCATACAACCTTCTCTTGGGTCGACCATGGATCAATGCTCTAAAAGCATTCCCATCTACATTCCATCAATGCCTAAAATTTCCTTATGACAATAAGGAAGTTACCATATATTTTGACCCTGAACCCTTTCATTACTGTGCCAAGTTAGAAGCAAAATATAAACAGATCCTTCAAGTATCCAACAATGATATATCCTTCCACTCCTTTTCATACATTAACCCAACATCACTAGCTTCATCCTCCACCACACCATCATCAGCTAAGATACCTAAATTTGATACCAAGCTCCAAGTACTTGACAAGGGCTATGTGGAATACCACTTCAACCAATCTTTTTGTATTGGAATGTTTCCCTCAACACCTAAATGTATGGAGGACCAAAAGAGATCGGGCGTGTTCAAACTATCACAATGGTAGTCAAACCCATCATCTTCACCAAGTGGGGTGGCATGCAAGATGAGGAAGTATGTGAAGAAGACCTATTTCCTGGATCTACAAAGAAGGATAGGAGATACCATTACCTCCCCTTCCTATTGATCACAACAGCAAAGGATATCAGCTAACTAAAAACATGAAGTTCATTGGACAAGGGAGAAAAGAACCAATAACTATGGAATGGCACCCAAATAATCTAGGACTGGGTTATGGTACATCTAACAAGATTACCCCAAATACTGAAAACACCTCTTATGAAAAAGAAGCAACCACTATTGAGACATCAGATACTTGTGAACGTTTAGACGACTACCTATATATCCAAAACATGTTTGAAAACCTCAACGTGAATACCCTCACCGTCGAATCCACATCTGATGACAACCATATCAAAATGGATTCCAATTAATATGAATGGGATTCCTATGACTCTGGTGAATACAACTTAGATACCTTATGGAGCCTTCAAAAAACCAATTCCCTAACCTAGCTACAACTTCCATAAGCTTTGCAAATACCCACGATAAAATATCCTTGCATTATCTACAGTTGATAGATTGGGACCAACAACATGATACATTGATTTTGGACACATTCCAAAATGGTGAGGCTATTGCGGAGTTCATGGGACTTCGAATGAATATACCCTAAGGAGATCATAAAGTAGGTTTTGTAATGGAACTAGATCAAGGAGCATATTTTGGGGGGAGATTGCATCTTCTAGTCATAAAAATAGACTACAAAATTTAAAAATAAAAAAGAGGTCCCCTATAGAAAACCACAACATGGCTTTATTGGATCTAGAAAAGATAAAAACAAAGGATGCATCTGAAGGTGAAAACCTCTTTGAGGTACCCGAAGATGGAACATTCAATCTCCCCACCATAGAATATCAAGAGAAATCAACACTCCTAGTTAAAGACATTGTGATGAGGTAAAAATAACCTCATCAATATAATGGACTCAATATGCAAACCTATACCTTTGAGCCCAATTTACCCTGCTAATTAATTACCTTTAGGATAAATAATTGCTATCTTTTTATGAATAAGCGTGCAAACTTTACTTCTTGAAATTAGTTGAATTAAGCTAACTTATGTTGATTTAATGGTTTAGTCCTTGAGAATTTTACAGGTCCACTTCCACTCCCAATTACCATTCCAGTCAAAAGGGAAATGAATGCAAATCTTAACACTTTTGAAAACAAGCGAGCGAGCGCCAAAATTCTAGGAGCAAATGTTATGGGCCAAGTCTTCGTAGTTCCGTTATTTTCAGTTTCAAAAACTTTATGGCTCGTGTCGAGCCTCTTTAATATTTCATGTCATGGGCTTTAAAGTCCATTAGTTATTGAAATTTTGTTAAAGACTTTATCAACTGGAAAGTAGGATTTTTTTAGCCATTTTCATATAAAAACATGTAACTATTGCAAATGATGAATACAAAAGAATATTGTTATGCTGCCAATATGTCTTTTTGAGAAAAACTACCATATGAATAAAAATGAGTTTTCTCGCCACACTTTGAATTACTGAGTAATGTGAATGGAGTCCTTTGAATGAAGTAATTTGGAGACTACCAATGCATGTGATTTGAGATAGTTGTAGAAACACCTGAGAGCTGGCCACTCAAGGGTTATAGATAGATAGATAAGTATTTTACTTTTCATTCTGTACTTTTCTTTAATAGATAAAAATTAAAATTGGAATTCATTTTCATGTATGTGTCATACTGTTAGTGTTAATCCTGCAGGTTGTAGCTAAGTATGTAGTCTCTAAGTTTAGTATATGAAGTTCCGGAGCACCTTCCTTCAGTTGTTTCTATTAAATAATTTTATGTTAGTTGTTGGATTGTTATCTTTTGCACTAGATCAATGTTTCCTAATTTCTTTACAAATTTTACTTCTATAGCAATTTACACATTCTTTAGATTAATCATTTCCATGCTTTCTAGCATAGTGGTGATGCTTTTCAGATTCATGGTTTTTTGCTTTCTAGTTTAGATTATTTTCAGATTTCTAGATAGATGATTTATTGTTTTCAAAGTTAGCAGCCCTCTAGTTTAGAGTCTTATTTAGCTGTTTGGTATTTAGGAAACCTGAGAGGGAGATAGTTGATATGTCTTCTATTGCATACAACCTTTGGACACTACCCGGTCGATATATGAATGTGTTTATTAACTAAAGTGTTAGGACCTGACGACAACCTATCACGCTGAACCTATCAATGTTGGCACAGTAGAAACACCCAAAATCACATATCATGCAACATCACTTGATCCTAAAGAAAAGGTGAACTTCTCAGCATTTATCAATGAAAGAAAAATCAACTTTGCATGGACATATGCAAACATGCCAGGGCTAGATCCAGCATTGGTCATACATCATGTAGTCATATTTCCTGAAGCTAAACCCATCAAGTAGAAGCTATAGAAGATGCATCCATAGATAGCACTTTTGGTAAAATTAGAACTTCATAAACTGTTAGATGTGGGCTTCATCAAACCCATTGACTATCCTAAATGGGTATCTAATCTAGTACCAGTATCAAAGCCCACTAGGGGCATAAGGATCTGCATAGACTTTCGGGATCTATACAAGTCTTACCCAAAGGATTACTTCCCTCTTCCCAACATCAACATGATTGTGGATCTAACTACAGTGCATGAAATTCTATCACTGATAGACAGATTCTCTGGATATATTAGATCAAAATATTCCCTGAAGACCAACATAAGACAACTTTCACTTGTGCATGGGGAACCTTTTGCTAGAATGTCATGCCATTTGGTCTAAATAATGCAGGGAAAACCTATCAAAGAGAAATTACCACCATCTTTCATGATATGTTGCATACCACTATGGAGGATTATGTGGATGACATACTAGCAAAATCCATCAAAAGAGAAGATTATTTGGCCAACCTAGCAAAGGTATTTGATAGGCTAGAACAATACAACTTGCGTCTCAACCCAAAGAAGTGTGTCTTCAGCATGACTTCTAGAAAATTGTTGGGTTACATAGTATTAAGAAGAGGCATCAAGGTAGATCCCACTAAGGTAAAAGCTATATTAGAAATGCCTCCTCTGAAAACATTGAAGCAGTTGAGAATTCTACAAGGTAAACTACAGTCCATTAGGAGATTCATTGCACAGTTGGCAGAAAAATGCCATCCATTTACCCATTTGATACATAAAGTCATAATATTTAAATTGGATGTCAAATATGATCAGGAATTTCAACAATTCAAGGATTACTTACTCACTCCTTCAGTATTAATGCCACCAATTCAAGACAAGTCAATGATCCTATATGTTTCTACAACATCGACATCGTTAGGATCTCTCTTAGTGCAACTAGATGACAATAACAAGGAAAGAGCAATCTATTATATCATTCAAACACTAGTGGGCTATGAGTTGAACTATTCACCCATAGAAAGAGTATGTCTATATGTCGTCTTTGTGGCACAGAAGTTAAGAAACTATATCTTAAATAGACAAGTAAAGTTGATATCAAAAGTAGATCCCCTAAAGTATCTATTGTAAAAAGTAGCTCTAATAGGAAGGATCACTAAGTGGGTAATGATACTTAGTGAGTTTGATATAGAGTACATAGACAAAAAAGCTATCAAAGGAAAAAACATAGCAGATCAACTAGTAGAAGCACCGATGGAAGATCATCAGCCTTTAACAATAGAATTCCCATATGAAAGCATCATTTTAAATGATCAGTCTAGTTGTTGTACATTGTACTTTGACGGGTCCCACACTCAACATGACTTAGGAGTAAGTATCTTATTTCTCACACCAAAAGGAGATAGTATACCTAAGGCTTACAGGATTGCTTTTCCATGTACCAATAACATCTTTGAATATGAAGTGCTAATCACAAGATTGAAGATGGTTGTAGAATGGAGAATAAAAGAACTACAGGTTTATGGAGACTCCCAACTAGTCATCAAGAAGGTAAATGATTAATATCAAATAAAGGATGACAAGCTAATACCATATAAAAGAATGGTAGATAGTTTCAAATAGTACTTTGTTATCACCACCTTTGAACAAGTTCCCCGAATAAATAACAATGCAACCGACACTATGGTGATAATAGGTTCACTCCTCAAAATTCCACAAAACATTCAAAAATATGAATTCCTTGTGGAAACTCCTTATACTATCATTTGATATCCCAGAATCAGAACCTATTTGTGATGTTGTTGGTCCTAACCATGGTATGAAGATACATTTAACTATATCCATCATGGTATTACCTCTTGACTTAATGGTAAACCAAAATAAAACCTTTGTCCGTAGAACATCTTGATTCACCATCTTAGGGGATACCCTATACAGACGAAGTCTAGACAAAACATTACTTCAATGTCTCAATGTGGAAGAAGCACAAACTGCTTTACAAGAAGTGTACAAAGGTATTTGTGGGTCTCACACTAGTGGACCTAATCTGGTACAAAAATTTCTAAGAACAAGGTATTATTGGCCCTCAATGGAACATGAATTTATCCATTTCTCAAGAATATGCTGCCAATACCATAGCATAGTGATCTTGTTCATTAACTGGTACAAGAATTGAGACCTATAACAACACCATGTCCTTTCTCGCAATGGGGATTAGACTTGATAGGTAAGATATCTCTGGCTTCATCCAATGGGCACAAGTTCATTATCACTACAACTGAATACTTCACAAAGTGGATAGAAGACAATCCATTAACCTACATCACAGGGAAACAGATATCCAAGTTCATCTTGAATTATCTGATCTGTTGATATGGAATCCCCAAATCGTCAATAACGGGCAACAAAACCCCATTCAAAAACCAAGATGTTTGTGAGCTTTGTTCAAATTTTTCTATCCAACAATGATTCTCAACACCCTACTACCCCCAAGGAAATGGTCAAGCTGAAGCATCCAATAAAACCATTCTAAAAATCTTTAAAAAGATTGTTAATGACATCGGACATTATTTGCATTTGCAACTAAATCCAACCCTATGGGCTTACCGAACCAACATTTGTACACCTATAGGTGCCACACCTTTTTCCTTCATCTACAGATCTGAAGTAGTCTTGCCTATTGAAGTTAAAATCCCCTCACTATGAGTATCCTTGAAAGGCATGGTCAACAATGAGGAATATCGAGTTTCTATTTCTAGATTAAAGAGTTGGAACTTTTAGATGAAAGGCATTTGAGCACATTAAACCATCTCCAGGTTTATCAAAATCAGCTCAAACGAAGTTACAACAAAAAAATCAAAAACAAAAGCTTTCAAGTTGGTGACCTAGTACTAAAAGAGAATCAAAAGAACTAACTGAATCAGGATGGGAAGGGGAAGTTTGAACCAAATTGGTTAGGTCATTTCATCATCACAACAAGCTATGGCTCTAGAGCTTATCAATTGGCTACTCCTAGAGGAGAACCTTTAGCCGAACCACTATATTAAAAAAAATTATACTTAAACACGTCAAATTATCTTAGTTAAAAAAATCCAAAAAAGAAAAAAATTAAAAAAGCAAGAAAAACATTAAAGAGAAATAAAACACTCTTTAAAGTGAAAACCACTTTGTGGTGCTTCTAGGACAAGTACCGTAGTGAAAACCTAGAAAATAGGCACTACATTTGAATAATACCTATATCTTTATCTATCACCACTATCTAAAGCATCCACCCATTCCACCCATAATAAAACATGCAAAATAACCATGGCTCAATGACTGATCAAGTGTTGAACCTTGCTACACCAACAAAATCCATCTCCCCTAATGAAGGTAATCTTATCTCGAATTAGGGGAAACTTCCCGAAACTAGTAGTGGATTGGATCCTTGTAAATCCCATCACCATCAAAAACTATCAAAATCAAAAACAACCAGAAAATAAACAAAATCAAAACAAAGTTGTAAAACAAAAAAATCCCAAAAACATTGTAGATCATCTCTAGATAAGTTGCAATTGAATCAAAACAAGTGAACTACGAGCCTCTACTTGTATAACATAGGTAAGTCCATCATCAATGAGCCCCTAAGGCCCTAGGTTAGTCCCCATAGGTGTCCCTTTTGGTCTTTAAACTTGGTCAAAAAATCAAAACAAAAACATTCAAATATCTTGAAAACATCAAAAACAGCCTCGAATAACATCAAAAAGCATAAAAAACAAAAAAAAAACAAAAAAAACTCAAACATTATATTTTCATCATCACCTATTTGCAATAAAAAACCATCCATAATAAACAAGTCATCATCCTCACCCTTGTACAAAATAGACAACAAACAAAGCAACATCAAAAGCTAGAACTTTCAAGCAAACAATCAAAAAATATTTGATCGCAAACAAACTAAAACAATGCCAAAGTGTTAACTATCTATCTATTGACAATTCACCATCAACATCCTGAGATATGTCTTAATGGATAGATCGTTCCTACAATAGAAATAATCAATAACGGATAACAACTTGGAACCTCAAAACATATATGGAAAGTGATATAGCAGCATTGTTTAACTTTTTGTTATTTTATCTTTTTGATCTATCTTAGTATCTCATTCCCAGGATCTCTCGAGGATGTCCATTAAGGATTTAGAGAAGAAGGAATGGGGCATTGATCATTGATTTTTATTTGCTTTGTTTGTTGGATATTTTTGCAATACTATCATGGCGAATACTTGCTTTGTTTCGTGTGTGGAAGTTATTTTTGGGAAATCATTGTAGTAGTTGCATGATAGGTACTCCATACCTTTTTGTGTAACCGGTCTAAAATGTCTTAAAACTTCTCACCCATACACTCTAACAAGGTTTATGTATTTTTGGTATGAACAAGAATATTCTTTGTTTGCAGATTCAAATTCCACTCAATGGATACAAAGCCACCTAGGTCATTAATACCCTGGTGCATTGTGCTTGTTTGCTACATCAATAAGGATTGCTAAAGATATGAAGCCTCTATGAATGCAAAAGAAAACTCATCAATAACTAACAACATCAATTTTCTTCTAAATCTTACTAACATTTTCTTCTAGTCAACATTTCTTCTATCAGTTCTTGCACTTAAACGCATCACATCAGCTTGTCGAAAAATGTGGCTCATTATCCAAAATTTTCACCAAATTTCTTGATGCTATCCCACCATCACCGGGGTATACCAAAGCAACTCTTGAGTAGGAAATTTTTAATTTTCTTTGACACAACTCTCAAAATGGCATTGTATCAAAGATGGGAAAAATGTAGATACCCTAAATTGTCTTGACTAGCAAACAACACTATTTAACTAACTTTCACCTTTCTTCCCTAAATGATTAAATAATACATTATTAATTAATTATTATCAAATTTTATATTCCTCTATTAATTAATTGATTTAACATTATTTAATTAATTCATCCTCAATCATCATTTTTGACTAATTAAATAAATCTCATTTATTTAGTAAATGTCCTAATCAAACTTTATTCCTCTCAATTAATTAAATAAACATCAATTATTTAATTAAGTCGCTAATATTATCCTATTCATCTAAATCAATTAAATTGTTATTACTTAATAATTTAATTAAATCCCTTTCCCCTTTCTAAACCTAAATAATTAAATTAATTATTTGGCATCATTCAACATAGTCAACAAACAAATACAACTTTATTTGTTAAAGTAAAAAAGGACTTGCACATTCAACTCAAAATATTAATTAATTATCCTCACCCCTTTTGTGATTGAGCAAATCACGACCACTGATTTCTCACTCTAAATAGTTGACTAACTCATCTATTCTTCAATCCCACTAACCTCTTAATCTATTTCTTCAATCCCACTGAATACTCAACGTGATTTCATCAATCACACAGATTATGCAATCTAAAACCATTAATTCTTCCAATCTAATTCCTCTCAACGGTTTTTAACCGTTGATTAGGATATTTTTACTATGAAATCTTGATCATTCATCTCGAAACGTGAAATCTATAAAAACACTCTTCTACCCTCACATAGAGGATCTAGAATTTATATAAGTGAAGTACTGCACAATTATCTCTTGAGCATGTTATGAGTTATCATCACATTCTAGTTCGACATTTTACAAACATTGAAGCTTTTGCAACACATAATGGAGGCTTTGCATTGATACAAACGTAATTCAACATCAATGTGAATACAAATTCTACATGGAATGGTAAGATTTGGTTGTTTTGGATTCATTTAAGGTTCTTAATTGCTTATTTGATTGAATTCATGGCTTTCATTTCGCATTTCATGAGTAACAAGTTTAGGGATCTTAATCTTGTCTTAAATTAAGCTTTAGTTTAATTCACATTTTCTTTGCTTTCTGTATGCTTTGTTCCCTCCTTACAACAATACTATTAGGTTATCTATTGATGTGAAATAGCTAATCTTTGGTTGAGATTGATTTATCTAGTTTTTAAAATCCACATATATCAAGATTGTTCGTTTTATAAGAGATCCATTTTTTTTTCCCATATTTTGTATTGATAAGGTTATTTTATTAGAATTTTTAAGACAAATAATGGAGATTTATAAGAAGATTACAAAGAAGCACAATATTGGTGTGTCATTTCCTTTTGTCTTAGGTTTTTATACTTGTCTCTTTATGACTTGTGTGAGAGTATCACGAGATTTATCTTCCTTAAACCGTAGAATGTTTGATTCTCGTACACAATGAAGGAAAAGTAGAAATAATATTTGGGTTTGATTTCAACCATATATCTCTTATAGACAATTTTTAGGTCGACTATAAAGATGTACTAGGATGCTAGAAAAAAGAGCTTTTGTAGGTTGATAGTTGAAGAAATGAAAGCTATGAATATTAGAGGAAATATTCCTTCTATTATGAAATATGATAGATTTATCCTAAATCTTGCTTATGACATATAGTAAATTTAAAATTAGCCTCTCCCTAGACCATAAAATAGGCTTTAAGAGAAAGAACTTTATTTAAAAGAAATAATAAAGAAAGTGAAATATTTAAGCTTGTCATGACTAGAAGACAAGATAATTTGATTTGAAAAGACAAAGGAAAGGAAATTAAAGAATCGAGGTGAATATTCCACTACTCCCTTGGAAGCAAAATAAATAAATAAATAATATTCAAAGATCATGAAACTCTTGAAGCAATACAAGCTAGTGTAATGTTGGGTTTTAGTTTTGAACCAATACAAATCATTCATCTTGGGTAGCTTGATGTTGTCATTATCGCCCACACACCTTCTAGAGGAGATATGACCCCAGGATCAAGGTATAATTTGAGTTCTCCTCTTATGAAAAGACTCCTCTGAAAATAATGCCAACAAGATCACCTATTACTAAGGTACCAAGTGCATTGTTTGAGAAGGAATTTATTGACCTAGAGCAAGAAGTAATCGATAAATTAGCTAAATAGGTTGAAGATAAATTGTCGAGAGGACAAGTGATTATGTTGATTCCTTTGTCTCCTCCAAGTAGATCTCCAACTATTGAGAGAATGAAGGAAATCCAAACAGAAAATTATGAGTAGGATGAAGAAAATTTTGTGGAAAGGGATATAGGATTTGAGAAAGATAAAATAGATGACAATACAACTCAAGTGCAAGGAGGTGAAGAATTACAACAAGAAGCATCAAAATCTCTAGCAAAAGAGAAATATAAGGAGACATAGAAGGATAGAAATAAGGACATGTAAAATGTGCCTATGGTGTCAACATGTTTGAATCTGAATCTTGGCAAAAGAGAGAATGTGATCATAAAAACCTTTGGATATTTCAATAGTTACCTGCTAAGATAGAGAAGGAAAGAACAAAGAAAAAATATATTATCCTTTATATTATCAAGTTGAACAAATTAATGGAAAGGATTGTTGAGTTTTCTACTCTAATAGTATACAAAATGACCAAGAGCTAACAACTAAAGATTACCAAATTACCAAAGTTAATCTAGGTAAACAAACAAAAGAAGAGGTTGCATCCCTTAATCTTATTGTTGGAACCTTAAAAATAAGAGTAGATAAATATGAGAATGCTAAAAAAATTAAAACAATCGAGTAGTTAATATTTTTTTCAAATGGCTAATCTCTCCCTTAGTCACTCAAGATGGTGCTTCTACCACCCCTCCAATTTTGATGTCAAAAGTGGAGGTTTATTATTTGCAATAAATGAAGGTAAAATTTGAAGCATTAGACAAATGGTGAGCAATTTTTTTATTACGCTAATGAAGTAATAACTCTAGGATGTAAACTATATGATCAAGCTTGTCACTTATAAAGAGTTATAGATACATTTGCATAAATAATAGAAAAATATATATTGCATGAAAATAACTTCCTACTTTTAAGAACAATCAATAATATGAACCCAAAACAATTAGTAGCTAAGGGGATATTACCTAAAGGCAAGTCTAACTTTGTATAAAATTTTATAAGGGTTAATGATTTTTAACAAGACTTAATAAATCATTATATACCCAAGATAAGAGAGGAGTGGATGGAAGTATATGAGCTTAAATGCAAATTTGAGAATTTTTTGGTTAGTATAGTCAATCCACAACTTGTACATAAAGAAGACTCCAAAATAAGTTTGAAAGTTGTCATCAAGGAAACTCTGCAGAAGAAAATAGAAGATTTAAGTTAGGCTTCAAATTTTGATGATACAAATATAGATAGACATATGCAACTTAAAGCTGATTTTAGAGCAATGGAAAATAACTTGATAGAAATGAACCAGCAACTAGAGTTTTCACAAAAGGACTTTACAGATTATCAATTTAGGTTGGGGTGGTTAGATGGTCCTAATGATGTAATATTGGGAAATTTCAAAGATTTTATGTAAAATATCAATAGAGACATAAGTCTACCATGAACTAAGAAAATTCAAAATTAAACTTTTTGGCACTGCCAAAATTAATGGTTATTTTTGGCAATACAATATGTATGCATGTATGTATATATGTATGTATGTATGTATGTATGTATGTATGTGTGTGTGTGTGTGTGTGTGTGTAATGAATTTAATTCATTTATTGATTTAATATTATTTCATTCATGCAAGAATTGGAAGGTTGGATACAAATAGGGTTTGCTCTATTTATAAAGTGGTTCCTATGTTCTAGGCATGTTAAGTATGAGTTTAGAATTTTAAATGGAGCCTTTACATACCAATGTGTAGATTATTTAAATAGTGGAGACATAAAAGCTATTGATAGGTATAATTTGCGCCTTTTAAAAGATACTTGAAAAATAGAACAATTGCATGGGTATTAAACTACTTTGTTAAACTAGATTTTTTTTGTCTTCTTCTACAAAAGGAGGCACCCAACATTGTAAAAACTCTCAAACATTTTTTTTTAGGTATAGAAAGTTATTTTTTTAGGCCAATAGAGTAGATAGAGGGAATATTTTGAAGAATAGGACTATGTTTTAGGTGTAGAAGTCTTGTTAAAATATTTTATTTTTTGAATCAATAAAGATCTTATCTTCAAAATTTGTCTACTCTTGGATGTTTTGACACTCTAACTTATTCTTGTATGTTTTAAATTTTGAGAAAATTTTATGAACACTGAATGAAAATCAATTAATTGAGATTGTTGAAAGTACATTAAGTTTGTGTGTGCAATATAATAATTTGATGTATGCATTTATTATATTCAATAAAATAGTTTGTTTCTTGCATCTACTTTGTTAGTGATTGAATAAAATTTATCATAATATTGTGGATTTAAATCAATTATCAAATTTTTCAACTTAAAAATCAAAAGTTAGTGGACTTCAGTCATCCAAATTTAGAATTCTATATCTCATTAACTTTAATATCTTTTTCTTTAAAAAAAACTTTAATCTCTTTTTACCTTTTTTCATACAAATATATTATTTTAGATTAGAGATCAATCCTAAAACAAAAAAAGAAAGACAACTATGAACTGTGAAATCTCAAAAACTTCCCATTTAGTTTGTGTAGGATCCTAAACCAACAAAGGCCCCCTTGAGTAACAAACCTCATAGGCCAACTAAGTAGCCCAACACAATTGTGATCCAAATCCCAAGACCTTGAAGGTAGCCAATCTTTTAATTAGCTATATTTTTAGGAGAGTTGGAGTGACTTCACTCTACTTGTGTTGAATTGTGTCAATTAGGCAATCAGTAGGTATGCAAAACATGAATCTCCAGAGGTAAGAATAGTTATGAATCACTTCATATGCTTCCCTCTTTATAAAATTGAATCATGAGTGGATAAAAAATATCACTTATTTTTAATCTACTAGTGAATGACAGTTTTAGTTTAAGTGCATGGTGTGTCATTAATTCTAGGACCATTAGGTTATAGATTCACAACACACCATGAGAGACAACACACATAAATAAAAATGACTATGAGTTGTGCAAATACATACATCACAAATAATGATATCAAGCAACTAAACATTATTAAATAATCCATCCCCAAACTGTAAAAATACATATGCAATAAGGAAAAGGACATTACAAAGCTTGTAATGAATTATTATATTTTTGATATATTAAGAAGGGAGGAGACCTACACCCTTACGTAAAGAAAAAAAAATTATTAAAAAAAGATATAGAAAAATCATCTTCAAATATTGGAAGGTTGGCCACTAGGCCATACTAAACTAAGAAACAACACATAAAAAAAGAAAAATAGAGAAAAAATTTATAGTAAGAAGGAACTAGAAAAGAGAGCTCCAATACTTAGTCAAGGAGCTAAAATTCACATCCCAACAAGCAACTTCCAATGAAAACTCCTTGTTCTTATGCTTGGTTCCTTGTTGATCCTCCTCCAAATTCTAGTTCTTTTTCCTTTTCTTTAGCCTAGATTAGACAATAACAACACCTATTATCTCATTAATCTAATTCATCTTATCATTATTACCTTTATACCAACATATACATGGAAAGAGGTAACATAGACAAAATTCCCTTGAAGATCTATAAATGGAGTCATGGAGATATTCAAATACAAGAATTATTTATAATACAATAACCCTCTTGTGATTTAAAAAGGTGTTCCTCTAATGGTGACTACATTTGCAAGATTTGAAAACTTATAAGCTCCTTTGGATTGGGGTCATGTGGAAGAGAAAAATGATTGGCCTTTTTTATTGAAAATGAATTGGCATATATAGCACTTTGTTGATTGCCTAATAGCTTCAAGAATCAAGGAAGAATTATAGGTCATGAAAGTGGTGTGTGAGGTAATCATATATCTCATAAAATTCATTGAATGAGAAATTTGGAACAAGCATGAGAACCATCGAGAGATAAAATTCAACCATTGTATTAATGACAGCATATGTCATCTTCATCTTCCATCACTTGAAGTTGCATGCAAATTTGTGTCCTTGAGTTGGAAAAATATTTTTGGGTGGGAAATCCCTTTGTATTAGTTGCAACATCAATTTTGATAGTTAGTGACAAATTGGTTGTGCAAGGAGATAGGTAGGAGTGAACAATGAAAAATGTGGGAATTGTGAAGCTTCAAGGTTGTTGGAGATCAAAGATCAAGAATGCCTTAAAATTCATAGGTCCACTTGGTGGAGGTCAAAAATTAGGAATACATCATACCTCATTTCCAAAGCAATAAAATAAAGGTATCTCCATATCATCGACTTTCAAAGGATGTATGAAGGAAATATTGGGAGTTGGGGATCAAGGATACCAAGGAATCCATCCCACAAGGCATGCAAATAATGATAGGCTCAAAATCATAAGCTCGATAAGATAAGATAGTACAAAATATTGAATATTAGAAGTTGGGGATACTTCATAACTCATACCCAAAAGTATCATGTTAAAGTTATTCTCACATCTTAGACTCCAAAAAACTATATGAAGGGAAATGTTGGAAGGCAGGGATCAAGGATACCACAAAACTAGTGCCAGAATGGTTGTGGACAAAGGGATGGCCAAGGCTGCAATTCTAAAAGGTAATTTAGTGTAAAGTGTTAGAGTGTGGAGGTCTAAGGAAAAGCATTCCAGTAAAAGAAAGCTTGAAACTCCAAGAAAGACAAGGGAAAAATATAGGGTCACGCGAAAGGTATGCCAAGATGGGAAACTCTAAAACACTAACATTTAGCATGATCGTTGGAATTTGAATAGAAAACCTCTACAATTATAATTTTTTGGATTATATACAACTTCCAACACATGATAGGAATGCGGAGTACATTGGATAGTAACACATATAAAATTTTACCAATGGATATCCATTAGGAATTGTCTCAAATCATCTATCTATGATGGGAAAAATAAGTTGAATGCATAGAGGGGGCTAGGATTCAAAAAAAATGGACACAATAAAATTGGGCATCAACATGGTACACACAAGATAGGAACAATCAACCAAAGAATTGACAATATCAATGTAACATGGTGGCTAAGAGAGAGGTGAGGACTAAATAGAAAAAAAAAAATTGCCTAGAAAATAATCATTCACATGCTCATTTCCTAAAACACTAATCTTGAATAACCAATCAACAACTTGTCCCTAAATGGACTTTTAATTTATGTATGTTAAATAAAACTTGTGAATTAGTCTAATAAAAAACCCAACTCTCTTGGATAATGTGGAGTGAAAAATAAAAGTGCATAGTGGATAAAATAAAATTATCATGTGTCTTGATTCAACATGTAATGGAAAAAACCCGTAATGGTAAAGACAAGAGTGAATGATGTCTTTATAACATTGAATCATGAGCGCATACAAAATATCACCTACTCCTAATCTACCAATGAATGATGTTTTTAATTTAAGTGCATGTTGTGTCATTACTTCTAAGACCAATGTATATTCATTGGGTTACATAGTCACAACACACCATGAGAGACAACACAAAGAAATCAAAAGGAATATGAGTTGCACAAATACATAAACCACAAATAATGATATCAAGAAACTAAAATAATTAATAATACATCCCCAAACTATAGAAATACATATAAGGAAAATTCCTTTACAAATCATGTAATGAATTAGAATGCTATCTCATTCATCTAATCACTCTTACCTTCACACTAGAACACATATAGAAAGAGGTAACATAAATAAATAATTCCCTTGAATATCTATAAATGGAGTCATGGAGACATTCAAATACAAGAATTATTTATAATACGATAACCTTATTGTGATTTACAAAGGTGTTACTCTAATGGTGACTACATTTGCAAGAGTTGAAAACTGAGAAGCTCCTTTGACTTGTGGTCATGTGGAAGAGAAAAAATGATTGGCCTTTTTTCATGGAAGATGAATTAGCATGTATAACACTTTGTTGATTGCCTAATAGCTTCAATAATCAAGGAAATTTTTCAAGCCATGAAAGTGGTGTGTGAGGCAAGCATAGATCTCATAAAATTCATTGGATGAGAAATTTGGAACAAGCATGAGTACCATCAAGAGCTAAAATTCAACCACTATATTAAAGATAGCATGTTGTCTTCATCTTCCATCACTTGAAGTTGCATGTGAATTTGTGTCCTTGAGGTGGACAACTATTTTTGGATGAGAAATCACTTTGGAGTAGTTGCAACGTCAATTTTGATCATTAATGGAAACTTGGTTGTGCAAGGAGCTAGGTAGGAGTGAACAATGCAAAATGTGGGAGTTGTGAAACTTCAAGGTTGTTGGGGATTAGATATTGAGAATACCTTATAATTCATATCACTTTTTGGAGATCAAGAATTGGGAATACATCATACCTCATGTCCAAAGAAAGCAAATAAAGGTATCTCCAAATCATCAAATTTGAAAGATACATGAAGGAAATATTGGGAGGCAAGGATCAAGGATACCAAAGAATCCATCCCATAAGGCATGCAAGTAAGGATATGCTCAAAATTGCAAACTCGATAAGATAGCATAGTACAAAATATCAAAGATTAGAAGTTGAGGATACTTCATAACTCATACCCAAAACATTATCTACTCCAAAAACTATATGAAGGGAAATGTTGGAAGTCAAGGATCAAGGATACCACAAAACTAATGACAAAAAGGATGTACGCAAAGGGATGGTCAATACTGCAACTATAAAAGGTAACTTAATGTAAAGTGTTAGAGTGTGGAGGTCTAAGAAAAATCATGTCAATAAAAGAAAGCTTGAAACTCCAACAAAGACAAGGGAAAAGTTAAGAGTCATGTTCATGCATTCCACAACACAATTTTGCTGAGGAATGTAAACTATGATTTTATGCCTTTTGATCCCAAATTCCTTGCACTAATTTTTAAATTCCAAAGATGTGAACCTGCTCCCATTATTTGTTCTTAAACACTTGATTTATCTGTCAGTACTATTTTCAACCAAAACTTTAAACTACTTAAATACACTAAAATCATCTTTACTTTTAAAAATATAGACCCATACATTTCTATAGTAATCATCTATAAATATCACAAAATATGACAATCCTGATAAATATATAGTAGAGGATGGTCCCCAAACATCTGAATGAGTATAATAAAGAATACCCTTACTTGTATGACTACATGTTTTAAACTTATGTCTACACTAATTCCCAAAGACATAATGCTTACAAAAATTAAAATTCAAAGATTTTAAGTCTAGAAGTAACTTATGTGTAATCAATACCTTTAGCCCTTTTCATTCATATGGCCTAGTCGTTGATGCCAAAAATGAGTAGATTCATTTTCTTACTCAAATACCACCACTTCATTTATTTTAGTACTTCCTTCTAGCTTGTAAAGTTTCCCAATCTATGTAGCCTACATGGCTATCAAAATGCCCTTGGACACTTTTAGTGTTCCATCTTGACATGTAAGTTGATAACCTAGAGAATCCAAAA
Organism: Sequoia sempervirens; assembly: GCA_007258455.2. Taxonomy (NCBI): domain Eukaryota; kingdom Viridiplantae; phylum Streptophyta; class Pinopsida; order Cupressales; family Cupressaceae; genus Sequoia; species Sequoia sempervirens. Next base: position 47,586 of record VDFB02285479.1, on the reverse strand, counting down.
CTCCCAAGGAAATTAAATTATCTTTTAGGTTAGGTACATGTATTACCTCTGTCAATTTCCTTACAATACCACCCAACATTTTAATCTTAATGATCCCAATCCAAAAATATTATAAGAAACATATTTTCCCATAAGAATAACATTGCCATCAATAATTAAGCATTAATACAAATTTTATCCCAAATGGAACATTGGGCTTTACAACTATGTCGCATCTGAGTACTCAGAACAAGTGTGTCAAGTGGGTAGATGAAGACAACCCAGAATGGCCCCCCTTGCCATTTGGTGGTACGAATTCATCAACTGCAAGCTTCAAGGAGAATTCTTTCACCCCATGGCATGATTAAGGTATACTACCAACCCCAAAGGTGAATAAACCTCATTCTTCATATCGCTACTTTGGCAACCTTAACTATCATCAGAAAGAGGGTTTTAGTCAAGCGAAAAGCTCTCGTAACCAATATGGCTTCCCTCATTCAGGATAAAAATTCTCAGCTCGGAAGGGCTACAATGATGATCCGAATAGGAATCAGGAGGCCCGAAAGCGAAATCTCTCTGCCGCTAGATCGCATCGCCAATCTTTTAATCACAATAGAAGGCCTGGTTCGGGAAACCCTAACCCTAGGGGTAAGGAAAACTAGGGTTACAAACCTTCACATTCTGGGGGTTTTAACCAAGCCAAATCGAAGTAGGATGAAAAATCGTCAAGGCATTCGAGGAATTTTCACCCTTTAAACAACTGGGAAGATGCTCAAAAAATGAGTTCTTTCTCTCAAACGAATCTCCCGCCTTGCCAGGAAGCTCGCAAATGGCGACCTGTTCCTTCTATTCCAATATTTTTGGATTCCCGACACATGGATTTTTAGAAAATGGTGCTTTTGTTCAATTATGGGGTGAATAAAAATCTCTTTCCGAACTTCGCACATGGATAAAAGAGAATTGGTATGTTTTTTTTACTTGATTCGGCTTTTTCATTTTTTCATTCTTTTTAAGAACTCAACGGTTAAAAGAAAAATATTTCGTAAAGGTCATTTTTGGTGTGGGAACACTTTGCTTGGAGTTTTTGATTGGAAGGCCAACCTTTCATTAGAAAATCTTAAAACGGCTCCTCTCCCTATTTGTTTATCCATGTCTTGCTTGCCTGAATATCATGAGACCTCTTTGGTTAAGAAAATCACTTCTCACTTTGGGGATTTTTTGAGAAGTGAATATATCATATCTAATGGAAAGCCTACTCTTAGAATTTGGGCACTGGTTAAAAACCTTTCTTATGTTGTTGCTTTGGTGAAGCTTATTTCTAATTGTGGGAATGGACCAAAATATTAAACACGATCTTTCTTGGACGAAGGCCAATATTTTGATAGATTCTGACATATTTTCTAGAGCGGAATCAGTTGACTTATTGACTATTATGGAGGTCTGACACACAAAAGGGTCTTCTTCTAAAACTCCCCTTTGCCACTCCTCCCCCCAGTCGATCCCCCAAAAAAATATTGCTTCTTGTGCAGGAACTACAGAGAGTCTATTCCAGTGACAAATAATGGAAAAATTCCTTCTCCCCTAGTTGAAAATACCCAACCCCTAAAGGATGTATCCCATTTTGAAGATCTTTTAAAGGGTTCTAGAGAGGGTGACAAATTATTAGAAATTTTCAACGAGGTTATGAACAAGGTTGGAGAATATCTCATTGAGGAAATTGTAGATGAGGTTCTGGGGGAGGTTGATTCTACCATGGATCCTCCTATTTCTCAATTGTCATCAAAAAGAAAATTATCCTTTGAAAAAGACCCTAGTCAGCAACATGGCACCCCTGTCTCTCTAATTCCTCATTTTTTCTCCTCTCCATCGATATCACAAATAGAATCTGAAGCTAAAAGTCTCATCTCCCTAAAAAGTAAACTCGAGCATAAGTCGATCAAAGAAAAAACTGACCTTGAAATTGCAGCTGGTCTACAATTGACCTTGGAAATGAACTTAGATCAACATCGAAGAAATTGGATCCCACACTTGGTAGTAGGTATTTTTCACAAAAAAACCAGTTTGATTCAACTATGGGGTGCAAAACCCTAGAAAGGAATTTGAGAATGAGGAGAGATGTTATCTCTCCTTGAGCACAATGAGGGTTCTTTCATGGAATGTCAGGGGCTTAAACACCTGATAGGGTAGGGTTGGATGGAACACTCACTGTTCCATGCTCTAGATCTCACCTTGGCGAACCCCTTTGGTGTCACCCTCCACCACCTTAACCTATAGGCCCTAATGCTTGTTAGGCACCCCTGGTTCTCCTGGCCAACCCTACTATCATCTCCATTTCCCTAACCAAGCCAATCTTGGTGCTCTCTCTGCCATTCTCTCCTTAGCCCTTAATCTTCCTAAAGGCTAGCTAAATCTCCAACCTTCACTAATTTGATGCAAGGGTGTGTGATGTCTCCCATGGCTTCAAGACCATCCCCCTAGGGTTCTTGATCATCCACCAATCTCCAATTCTCCATCGCTCTCACCAAACCCTCTTCTAGGGTTAGAAAAGGCTACAAGCCCTAGAGCCTCAACTAGGCCTCCTAACCCGAGAAAAATAGAGTGTGCCAAATTCTCCAAATGAATCCAAATCTTTTCTTGGGATTCGTGGTACCCTTGCACACACCTTGAATATTTTTGGGGTTTGGAGCCTCCACTATCCGTACACTGCTCCAACCCTTAACTTAGCAAATTTAGGCTTGTTTTAAGCCAATTTCTGACCTCCTTGAGATCAGTCAGTTTGTTTGCCACTTCCCGGTCTGTGTTAAGCCTCCTTCTTGTTACCAAGCCTCTATAAGGAAATCCACATCCTCTCCACACCGTGGTTCACCAAGAGATTGGCACCCCTGCAACCTTAGTGCTCTGCACTCTTTTGACTATCCTAGCCGGGCACTGCCAAGCTCGCCTAGGAACAGTCTTTTGCCATGGATTCCTGACTCCTAAGGACTCCTACCTCTACCTTATGTACAAACATGGAGCCTAGCCACATTCCCACAAGCCCGTACACTATGGTACAGGGGAAATGTAAGCTAAAACTCCATTTCTTTTACCAGTCTGCCAATTAGATCTGTCACTAAAGAAAGAACAAAGTATTTACAAGTAAGCTTGAAAAGAATAACCCAGCTATCTGTTGTTCCAAGAAAGCTTGAAAGATAATTTTACTACATCCTACTCTTATTAAAAATTCCATAATCATTCTATTAGCATACTAAATCAAACAAAGAAACAAAACTGGAAATGTACACCAAAATATCACTGCTCTCTTAATTTCATAACCAAAATACAAACTCGAATGCTTCCAACCCCTGCTTCAGGTCGAGGCCCACCTTAAATATGGTTCCTGAATCAATTATCTTCTTTGGTCGGACTTATTCATGACCTAATGGTCAAAGTTACAAAATCCACTATGTTTTTCAACTTTTACAAATGTTAGCAACCTAAGCAAGATGAGCTTCTAAACCCATCCATTCTTTCCACTTCTAATTCTACTTATCACAACAGATCAAGTCTTATTCATAAACCTCAAATTCTATCTAGATGGTCAACATGACCTTCAAAATAACATACCCAAACAAAATTCAAACTAGACTGCTTAAATGCCTAATGTTACCTAGGTGCTCTTGAACCATTCTCCCCCTCCCTGCACAAACTCTAAGGAATGTGAGGAGAGATCAGAGATTCATCAATGCCCTGCTTCTTGAACTCAACTGCATCTACCCAAGTAGCCTCAGATTCATGTTTGTTCTTCCATTTGATAAGATGCTCCATATACACCTTATGCCTTGTAGATTTCTTCACTCTTGACTCCAAGACCCTCTCTGCTTGTAGCTTGTCTAGAGTAGGTAAGGCTATGTTGCTTACATCCTTGAAGATCTCCCTACTTTCTTGATCTGAGTTACTGACTATTCCCTTATATCTGATCAGATTAGCTACATTGAATACTAGTGAAATTCCTAAATCTATAGGTAACTCCACCTTGTATGCATTTTTCCCATGCTTGGCTATCACCTTGCATGGACCCACTCTCTTCATCTGCAACTTGGTTGATGTACCCTTCTGTAACCTTGATTTGTTGAGGTGGACCATGACATAGTCTCCTACTGCAAATTGCAAATCTTTCCTTGTCAAATCTACCTTATCCTTCAACTTTTGCGTAGCCTTGGTGACTATCTACTTCACCTGCTCCTTAATCTCTTTCATGGTTTGACTGAATTCCTTTGCATGTCCACTTCTATGTTCCATAGCTCCAAGATCTCTGAGCTCACATATGCCTCTTGGGTGCATCCCATACACAACTTCAAAAGGACTCTTCCCTGTGGTTTGGTTCACACTATCATTGTAAGCATACTCAGCTTGTGAGATAACCATATCCCATGTCTGTCCATACTCCTTAGTTAGGCACCTTAGAAGGTTACCTAACACCCTATTAACCACCTCTGTTTGACCATCGGTCTGAGGATGGTAAGATGATCCAAAGGATAAATTGGTACCTAATCTGCTCCATAGAGTTTTCCAAAAGTGACTCATAAACTTCACATCTCTGTCTGATACAATTCTCAAAGGCAATCCATGGATCCTTACAACTTCCTTGAAAAAAAGATGAGCTATGTAACTAGCATCATGAGTAGTTTTGCAAGGGATAAAATGACTCATTTTGCTAAATTTTTCCACTACTACATAGACACTATCAAAACCAGTCTTGGTCTTAGGAAGGCCTACCACAAAATCCATTCTCACACACTCCCATGGTCTGTTAGGAATGGGTAGGGGTTGATATAGACCAACATTACTAGCTCCTCCCTTAGCTTTCATACACACAACACATTGCTCCACATATTTTCCGACATCTCTTGCCAACTTAGGCCAATAGTAGAACCTCTACACTAGTTCCAATGTCTTGTTGATGCCAAAATGTCCACTAATACTTCCATTATGCTTTTCCTGAATGAGATTTTCCCTCATTGACCCTCTTGGAACACATAACTGATTTCCTTTAAACAATAACCCACTTTGCAATGTATACTCATAGTATTGGCTATGGAAATGGTTCTCAAAGTTAGAACATACCTTATAGACCTCTGAAAAGTCTTCATCTTCCCCATAGAGATCTTTAAAACTGGCAATCCCTATGCTCTTCACTTGTATCTCTTGCACTGTCAACAATCTCTTGCTTAGTGCATCTGCCACCTTGTTCAACTGTCCCTTCTTATGCTTAATGGTAAAAGTAAAAGCTTGGATGTATTCCATCCATTTCAAATGCCTATTACTCAACTTCTCTTGAGTGTTGATATAGCTAAGTTCCTGATTGTCAGTAAAGACTACAAACTCTTTGGGTAGGAGATAATGCCTCCACTTCCTAAGTGACTGAACCAAAGCATAAAGTTCTAAGTCATAGGTTGAATACTTCTTCTTTGCTTCATTGAGCTTCTCACTAAAGAAGGCTATAGGCCTGCCCTCTTGACTTAACACTCCTCCTACTGCCACTCCACTTGCATCACATTCAACAGTGAACAACTTGTCAAAACTAGGTAATAAGAGAATAGGTTGAGTTGCCACCTCTTGTTTCAGTTTCCAAACCCTTTCTCAACTTCTTGATTCCACACAAACTTAGTTTTTAAACCACCCTTGATTGTATCTAGGACCGGTACACATATGCCACTAAAGTTTCTTATAAACTTCCTATAAAAATGAGCCAATCCATGAAAACTTCTTACCTCTGTCCCTGTGGTTGGTGTAGGCCAGTTTAGGATGGCTTCCACCTTGCTTGGATCCATCTTCAATGATCCTTGGGATACTACAAACCCCAAATACACAAGCTCCTATTTGAAGAACTCACATTTCTCTAGATTGATGGCTAACTTCTCTTCTTGCAATCTTCTAAGGACCAACTCCACATGTTTTAAATGCTCTTCTGCTGCCTTGCTAAATATGAGGATGTCATCAAGGTATACCACCACAAATACCCCGGTGAAGTCTTTGAGCACTTCATTCATGAGCCTCATGAATGTGCTAGGGGCATTGGAGAGACCAAATGGCATCACTCTCCATTCATATAACCCATCATTTGTCTTAAATGTTGTCTTCCACTCATCACCATCCTTAATTCGGATCTGATGGTATCCACTCTTGAGATCCAACTTGGTGTAATACTGAGCTCCTCCAAGACAATCCATTAAATCTTCAATCCTAGGGATATGGAATCTATATCTGATTGTAATTCTATTTATTGCTCTAGAATCAGTACATAATATCCATTTACCTCCCTTCTTGGTTGCCAAGACTACCGGTACTACACATGGGCTGATGCTCTTTTGAATCAATCCTTGATCCAACAACTCTTGCACTTGCCTAGCTACCTCTAGATTCTGATCCAGTGTAAGCTTATAAGCTACTTTGTTAGGCAATGAGGCTCCAGGTATGAAGTCAATTTGATGACTTATGGCTCTCTTTGGTGGTAGGGTTGCAGGTGTACCATCACTGACTATGTCCTTATACTTCACAAGTAACTTCTGGACTGCTTCTGGTATGACTATTTTCTCAGTCTTTCCTTCCTCTTTGGTTTGCATCATGACCACATATCCTTCACCTCCTTGATGTAGGTTGTTAATAAACTCTTTTCCACTGTTCAATAAGACACTAGGGGTCTTTGACTGTCCTTCTTCCTCATCTAACAGTGACTGCAACTTAAATGCCTTCCCATCCTTCTTGAAAGAAATGTTATTCTCTTTCCCATCATACATGGCACTTCTGTCATACTGCCATGGTCTGCCCAATAGTAGATGGCATGCATCCATGGGTAAAACATCACAAACTAACTTATCCTTATACCCTCCAATGGAAAACTCCACCGTTACTTGCTCATTCACTAGAACACTCTGCCCTTTGTTTAGCCATGTGACCTTGTAGGGGTTAGTGTGGGGTACCTTCTCCAATTTCAGTTTCATTACTTCCTCCTCTGAGATAATATTGTCTGTTGAGCCTGAATCTACTATGACCTTGCACACTTTACCAAGTATCTTGCACCTTACTCTAAATAGAACTCTCCTTTGTTTTGGTTCTTCCTTGACTGGTTGTCTGATCAACACTCTTCTAAACATCAGATTCTCTCCCATCTCAGATTCAATGTTACTGACCTCAGATGATTTAGGACTCATGGTGTCCTCTTGTGCATAAGCCACTCTCTTCTCATTGCTTGATGAAGATGATTTCTCCGGGCACCTATAAGTTGGATGTCCTACTTGTCCAAAATGGTAACACTTCATATTAGCAAAGTAAGAATTGCTCCTGCCTACTCCTCTTCCTCTATTTGAACCTCCTTGAGGTCCTCTACCTCTTTTATACCCTCCTCTAGAAGGTGTTTCATTGCCATGATCTGTGGATTTAAACTCTCCTTGGTTTCTTTGGTCATTGCCTCTACCTTGGTAGCCACCTCGCTGTCCTCTTTGATCTCTTTGATCTCTTCCTTTTCCTCTGCCCTTAGAAGCCTAGTCTTGCTTCCTCTTGTTTCTTTCCTCAATCTTGATAGCTAATTGGTAGCATTGATGCACTGTCTTAGGGCTTAAAAGAGCCATCTCCTCTTGAATGTTCCATTTCAAGCCATTAAGATACTTAGCCACCTTGAGAATTTCATCTTTTGAAACATTAGACCTCATACAAAATTTTTGGAACTCCTCTGTGTAGGTATTCACATCTTGATCTTTCTTCCTTAGGCTTTGTCTCTTCTTGTGTAACTAAATCTCATAATCATCTGGCATGTATGCTTCCCTCACTTTGGCAACCATTCCTTTCCAAGTTGAAATAGGTTGTTTTCCTTCCTTTTCCCTCTCTGTCTGAATGAATTTCCACCATGTCAAGGCAGAACCTCTTAGTCTTGATTTGGCCACCTTTACCTTCTGTGCTTTAGTGACTCCATCACATTCAAAATGGTTTTCCATTCCTTCTATCCAATCCATGACTAGATCAGCTTCCATTTTCCCACTAAACAGTGGTATGCCTTCAAGTGCTTTTCCACTCAAAGCCTTCAATGCCTTCAAGAAAGGCTCTTTTTTCAGAATAGGGTTAGGTTCAGGGACCTTATCTTCCTCTGCAACCTCTTCTTTCTTTGGTACCCTTCCTTCAAATTGTGCTTCATTCAATGCTTGCTCCAATTGGTCTATTCTTTCCCTCAATAGTCTATTGTCATCCTCTTGTCCTTCGACCATCTTGGCCAACTCTGCATTTGTCACCATGATGGTAGAATCACTTGACTCAACTTTTGACATATATTATTCTATCCCAAATCTTTAACTCGCTCTGATACCAATCTGATAGGGTAGGGTTGGATGGAACACTCACTGTTCCATGCTCTGGATCTCACCTTGGTGAACCCCTTTGGTGTCACCCTCCACCACCTTAACCTATAGGCCCTAATGCTTGTTAGGCACCCCTGGTTCTCCTGGCCAACCCTACTATCATCTCCATTTCCCTAACCAAGCCAATCTTGGTGCTCTCTCTGCCAGTCTCTCCTTAGCCCTTAATCTTCCTAAAGGCTAGCTAAATCTCCAACCTTCACTAATTCGATGCAGGGGTGTGTGATGTCTCCCATGGCTTCAAGACCATCCCCCTAGGGTTCTTGATCATCCACCAATCTCCAATTCTCCATCGCTCTCACCAAACCCTCTTCTAGGGTTAGAAAAGGCTACAAGCCCTAGAGCCCCAACTAGGCCTCCTAACCTGAGAAAAATGGAGAGTGTTCCAAATTCTCCAAATGAATCCAAATCTTTTCTTGGGATTCATGGTACCCTTGCACACACCTTGAATATTTTTTGGGTTTGGAGCCTCCACTGTCCGTACACTGCTCCAACCCTTAACTTAGCAAATTTAGGCTTGTTTTAAGCCAATTTCTGACCTCCTTGAGATCAGTCAGTTTGTTTGCCACTTCCCGGTCTGTGTTAAGCCTCCTTCTTGTTACCAAGCCTCTGCAAGGAAATCCACATCCTCTCCACACCGTGGTTCACCAGGAGATTGGCACCCCTGCAACCTTAGTGCTCTGCACTCTTTTGACTGTCCTAGCCGGGCACTGCCAAGCTCGCCTAGGAACAGTCTTTTTCCATGGATTCCTGACTCCTAAGGACTCCTACCTCTACCTTATGTACAAACATGGAGCCTAGCCACATTCCCACAAGCCCGTACACTATGGTATAGGGGAAATGTAAGCTAAAACTCCATTTCTTTTACCAGTCTGCCAATCAGATATGTCACTAAAGAAAGAACAAAGTATTTACAAGTAAGCTTGAAAAGAATAACCCAGCTATCTGTTATTCCAAGAAAGCTTGAAAGATAATTTTACTACATCCTAATCTTATTCAAAATTCCATAATCATTCTATTAGCGTACTGAATCAAACAAAGAAACAAAACTGGAAATGTACACCAAAATATCACTGCTCTCTTAATTTCATAACCAAAATACAAACTCGGATGCTTCCAACCCCTGCTTCAGGTTGAGACCCACCTTAAATATGGTTCCTGAATCAATTATCTTCTTTGGTCGAACTTATTCATGACCTAATGGTCAAAGTTACAAAATCCACTATGTTTTTCAACTTTTCCAAATGTTAGCAACCTAAGCAAGATGAGCTTCTAAACCCATCCATTCTTTCCACTTCTAATTCTACTGATCACAACAGATCAAGTCTTATTCATAAACCTCAAATTCTATCTAGATGGTCAACATGACCTTCAAAATAACATACCCAAACAAAATTCAAACTAGATTGCTTAAATGCCTAATGTTACCTAGGTGCTCCTGCACCAACACCCCTAACAAGAGGCACATTATTAAGCATCAAATTTTTGGCACCCTTTCTGATATCATATTACTTCAAGAGACTAAGTTATCTACAAATTTTGCTTCTACAATTTTTGGGTCATGCACAAATTGTGGAATGTTAGTTGCTCCCACTTTGGGAGTTTCTGGAGGTTTAATTATTATATGGAACAAATTCAATGTCTTGATTTCCCTAAAAACCAAGGCCAACTAGATAAGTGTCACTGTAAAATGTTTGAAGACAAACAAATATTTCATTCTCTTTAATATCTATGGGTCATGCTCCTTATATGGTAAATGACAAGTCTGAAAGAAACTTCCCTTGCCTCTGCTTCCTATAGTAATAACTATAAAAATTTTGTGGGAGATTTTAATGCTATAAGACATGTTACAAAAAAAATGGGGGGAATTATTCCCTCTGCAGTTGTTATGGAAGATTTTAATAGTTTTATCGTGAAAAACAAACTTTATGAATTTCCTCTGAAGAATGGTACATTTACTTGGAAAAATAGATGCAAAGACTTCTCTCAAATTACAGAAAAATTGGACCATTTTTTTCTCTCTGAGAACTAGTTAAACTCTTCTTGGGATTTCTCCTTTATTATTCACATTTTGGGTGGATCTAACCCTTTCCTCATTTATCTATCCATTTTTTAGGATACCCTGCAATCTAAAAGATCTATCAAACTCAAAGCGATGTGGTTCAAGGACATGGAGTTTATCCCTTTTCTTAAGCACTGGTGGACAAACTGTCCCTTTTTTGAAGGATCAAGAATGTTCCAAATCTGTAAGAAATTACAATTTATGAAATTGAAAATAAAAGATTGGAGCCATAATCATTTTAAGAATATTTTTTTCTAAAAAATCAAGAATTGGGCAGGAATTATCTAATTTGTATGGAGTTGTAATCAGGAAAGGAATGGATTCCCCTTTGTTTGAAAGAGAAAAAAGTTTAAAAGTTGATCTTGAAGAAATTATGGCTAGAGAAGAAAGTTATTAGAGACAGAAAACAAGAGAAAATTGGTTAAAATATGGTGATAAAAGTTTGAAAATCTTTCATGTTGTAGCAAAAATTAGACGTCAAGCAAATAGAATTATCAGTCTTAAGTTTGATTTTGGTAATCAAATCTTGACGGACAAGGAAATTGGTAAAGAAGTGATTTCCTTCTTCAAAAATCCCCTAGCCCCCATAAAGCAAGTTAAATCATGGTTGGAGAATGATATTATCAGAAACATCCCCTCATTGATCTCTGAAATTCATAAAAAATTCTTGATGTCAAAATTCACTCTAGAGGAGGTTAAGGAAGTAGTTCTTTCTTTGGAGGCTAAAAAGGCTCCTGGTCCTGATGGTTTTACTGTCCTTTTTTTTCAGAAATGTTAGGATTTTGTGGGTAGGGATGTCTTCCTAGCTTTGGAAGAATCAAGGAGGAATAGGTGTATTTTAAAAGAGTTTAATGCCACATTAATTTCTCTCATTCCAAAGAATTTTGACCCCTCATCCTTCAAGTATTTTTTCCTTCTTTCACTATGCATCATTGTTTACAAGATTCTTATGAAGGCAATTGCTGAGATACTTTCCAAATTTATCCCCGACATAATATCTCAAGAACAAGGTGGTTTTGTTCTGGGGAGTGAAACACCTAAGGGGGTGATTTTGGCTCATGAAGTTTTACACTCAATCAATCTTGATAAAACCTTTGTGGCTATCCTAAAACTAGACATGATAAAATCTTACGATAGAGTTGATTGGGATTTCTTAATGCAAACTCTAAAGAAGTTTGGATTTTGTTCTAGCTAGTGCAAATGGATTTATTCTTGTATCTCAGGAGCAAGATTATCCATAATAATAAATGGTTCTTCAGTGGTTTTTTTTGCACCAACCCAAGGGGTCAGACAAGGGGACCCCCTCTCCCATTTCTTTTTATTCTATTTGTTGAGGGTCTGAGCAAATCAATCATTGCAACTCGCTCAAAAGGAAAATGGAAGGGTATAAATGTCATACCGTTCCCCATTCCAATTCACACTCCTTATTTTTTGACGACACACTTTTATTTTTCCATGCAAGCATGGAGGAAGATTGGACAATTAAAAAATTTATCTCAGATTATTGCTCTCGTTCAAGTCAATCTTTCAATCCGAATAAGTCAAAAATATTATTTCTAAATGTCAACCCAATGGTGGAGAATAAGATCAGAAAATTTTGGGGTTTTACTTATGAATCACTACCCTGCAAGTATCTTGGCATCCCCTTCTTCACAGGAAAGGAAAAGCATGACTTCTGGGACAGATTACTAAATGTAGTTTTTAATAGAATTCTCCAATGGAAATCTAAATGGCTCTCTTTTGCTAGTAAATTGGTCATGCTCAAAGTAGTTTTACATTCTTTACCAATTTATCTCATGTCTGTATTCAAACTTCCCCAAGGAAAGGATTAGAACTTAAGAAAATTTTCAAATAATTTATTTGGGTTGAAAATGTCACTACAAAAAAAAATACCTCTAGTGGCATGGAATTCATTATGTTGTTCTAAAGCACAAGGGGGAGTGGGTATGAGAGATTTATTTCTCCAAAACAAGGCTCTTGGAGCCAAATTTATTTGGAAAATCTAAACCAAACCTAATACTAAATGGTGCCAAATTATGCATCATAAATATCTTGACTCTTTAGAAGCTGAAAGAATATTCACTCAGAAAAATCCGCCTAAAGGCTTGAAATTTTGGAATTTCATTTCTTCTTGTAGGTTTTTTCTTCTTTCACACCTCTCTTGGGTTATAAATAATGGGGAAAAGGCCTTGTTTTTGGATGATGCTTGGAATGGATTCAAACCCCTCAGGACCTTAGGAGATTGGGGTCCAATAAAGATATTCTTAAGCCATTATGGGGTGATACAGTCAGAGCCTATCTGCAATTTGTATCGGGTGAACAAGACACGATTGGCTGGAAAGACTTCAATTTTCTCCCAAGTCCTAGATCATTTGAAGTTGTCTCTTAAAGAGGAACTCAAGAAAAGACAAATTTTCTTGTCCTCGAAACAAGATACAATTATTTGGATTAAAAAAAAATTGGTAGCTATAGAGTAAAAGATGGTTACAACTCTTTAACTTCTTCAGTTTTATGTAAGCCTTGGCCCTTCAAGTTATGTTGGGGACCAAATTTTCTCCCAAAAGCTAGCACATTCACTTGGCTTGCTTTGAAAGACAAAATTATAACTAGAATGTGCTTGGACAGGTTGGGTATTACTCATCTTTTTCCTTGTGTCTTATGTGGTCAAGCATATGAATCTTTTGACCACCTTCTTATCAGATGTGATTTCGCTTATCATTGTTGGAGTTGGTTATTGGGAAAACTTGGGTGGTCAAGTCCCCTTCCCAATTCAATTTTGAACTGTTTCCTTAGCTGGCCTTCTCTTTTTTCCAATTCCACTCTTTCTTGCATTTGGGAGATTAGTCCTTCAATTGTTACCTAGAATATCTAGTTAGAAAGGATTAACAAAAAAATTTGAAAAAAATCTTTGAATATTTCACAGGTGCTACAGAAAATTGAGCTAGGTATTTATGAAATGTTAATGTCATGCATTTTTAGAAGCTTGAGTGCATCTAAGATTTTCACCTCATGGGATTCTTTTATTTTGAAAAATCAGTCTCTTATTAAACTCCCAAGTGTGGGATCAATTCAGACCAATAGCTCGAAGGTCAATAGAAAATTAGTCAAATGGATTCCTCCTCCCCGAGATTTTATTAAAATCAATTTTGACAGGGGTTCTCGTGGAAATTTGGGCAAATCTAGTGCAACAACAGTATTAAGAGATTGGCAAGGCAATTTTTTAGGGGTGGTTTGTGAAAGGCTCGTCGGTGGAACCAATAATGTTGTGTAGTTCAACGCCCTAAGGTTAGGCATTGATTTGGCCTTGAAATTTTCTATTCCTCAAATTATTGTGGAAGGTGACTCCATGGTAATATTTTTTGTAATAAAAAATAAGTCTTATGAATCTTGGCATTTAAATTATCTTCTTATGCCCATTTTGTCCAAGCTAGAAAAGTTTACCTCCTTACAGGTCACGCATTTCTATATAGAAGAGAACACTTATGTAGACTTATTGGCCAATAAATCCATAGATACTTTCATTGAATTTAAAATCTTTAATGGTAAAGAATGCTTTGACATGTTTACTTGATAATCTTGTTTCACACCTCCCTCTTCTTCGGATCTCCATCCATCTATTGCTACTTTTTCAACGGCCTACATTCGTGCTCCCCTTCTGTGTTGTTGGGTGGGCTCACATCTTCCAATTTCCGTATTGGGGTTTAAAACTTCATTTCTCATTCTCTTCTCCTACATGCTCATTTTATCAAGTAAGTTTGATTGTGTATTGTCTGGCAGCAGCTTCTTATATCATGCACTGGTGCATTTTTCATGAGAATTCATATTGACAGCTAGGTATTACTTGGATGGCTCCTCTATTCTTTTTTACCATCTGAATTTTTGACACATGTTCAAATTTATCTCTCTACTCATGTCCGCCTATGTGAAGTCATTCATGTTGATGGACATTGGTGGAGAATATTACATTTTTTCTTCGCATGGTGGAGTTATTAATTATTTGGCATTCAATATGTTCAATTTTGGAACATGAAGTTGATTTGGCCAATTTTTGGCAATACGGATGTCTTTCAAAGTGACCTATTTATTATTTTGGCATTAAACATGCTCTGATTTGGCACATGTGGTTTACTTGGTCAAAATTCTCCATCCAGTGCTACTTTTGGAAAGGTTTTAGTGACAAATTTTCATTTCATTTAAGTCCACCAATATGATTTTTTCTCATGCTGACGAACTTCGATGAAGTCATTTTTAGTGACATTGGCTACCTTCCTGATAAACATGATATAATATGATTTGAAATTTAGTTGTTTGATTAAATTCAGTACTCTTCAAGGTATTGTTGTGTGGTCTCACAACACGCCCCAAGACTATAAGACTTGTGGACCCCAAGAGAAAACTAATGCTTATGGTAGGTGCTAACTAGCTTGAAAGATCATTGGAAGTGAAGAGTAAAGAGAAATTTTTAATAGAAGAGTACTTCGTAGAGAAAAGTGTTTCAGGTATCGGATACCAGGAACCAAGAATGTTGAAAAGGTAAAAAGGTAATGCAAATGTTGACCAAAGTGTTCCAGTCTGATAGTCGAGGTGTGGTAAAACTGGAAGTTCCAATAAAACCGAAGTCTGGGGATGTCATGGGTAAATCTGAACATTGGGTTGTGGGTATCGGGTAGCGATGCAAAGTAAAGTTTTAAAATCCTAAGGTTATCCAATGAGTCCGATAGTCCGGTAGCCCAGTATATGAAAAGATAATTATGCAAGGATTTGTAACTTTTTGGAAAGCATGTTATTTATGATGGATTTATATGATAAAAATTTAATGATGGTTTTATTTACATGAGATTTTTTATAAATGTTTTTTTAAAAGGGATTTAATGAGTGGAATTTGTGATTGCAAGAGATACAGATTGTGATGCAGAGTTCGGGTATGGACAGTCAGGAAAATCAAAGTTGCAGACAGATTTGATGGTGTTACTAGGTTCAACAATACACTTTAAAAGCTCATGCTGGGATAGAGCTTGTTGCGAAGATACACTGGATACTGGGAAACTAGAACTCTAGAGTTTAAGCATGCAACAAACAAGTGTATCCATTCTAGGGATTGCTCATTCCTGGAATGTTCAAACTGAGGATGAACTTGAATGTAGGAACAAAAATTCCACCTGATCATTATGAATGTATGGGAGGTTCCTGCATTTTATTTGAGTGGATTTGTTTGGTTCCAAGAAGGAACCCTGATAATAAAAAGATGAAAAACCCGAAGTGCTTCAACATGCAGATTGAGGCTGACCTTTGTTGACTTTGATTGCAATTCTCTTATCAGTCACCACATTCCACGTGCCTTGATGTGATTCATCCCTTGGATTTCCTCTCATGTATTTGTTTTATCCTATATGTGCCTTACTTCTATAAAAGGCAAGGGGATACTTCTTTTTAAGTTAAGTTCAAAATTTGTGGATGTCGAAAGAGCCAAAACTTCTCTAAGTTTTGTTTTTTTTTGTTTCCTGAATCATTTCGGACTAAAAACTTGTATGCACGTATAAATTAATCAATATAGAAGCCAATTTGATAGCTACCTATCTCATGTATCTTTTGTAGCTGGTTTTGTTAGTTCATCCAAACAAGACTATGTGATGTGTCGTTTAAGGGTGCATACAGAACCTACTCGGTGTCCAAACTAAAACCCCTCTCTTTAAAAGCTCACATAATTTTATATGTAGCTATGAAGCAATCTAGTGAAGTATAAAACAGTTTGCTTTGATTTGATTAACTCTTGGGGCATGCGTGGAGAATAACTGGGAGAAATTTTAATTTTTAGTATTTTTATGCTTTATTTTAGATTAGATGTTTAAATTCTTGAAAATGTTTCAAAAAAAATAGTCAAATGGATGGAAATTCATTGAAAATATTTCTTTTTTTATGAATTTGTTGAATGCTTAAAGCTAAATCTACTTAAGTGATAGAAAAATTGTTGATGTTCATGAAATATTATTTCAAATCTTTCGATTTCATGATATTATTTTATGATCGAATTGAAAATTTGGTGTCTAATGCATATTATTTTAAACAACCATGTTCCCTTTGAGATTAATAGCAATATCACATCATATCCTGAAGTGAACCTAGTACATTCAAGACCTGACTACTGGAAACTTGGGATTGAACTAAGCCAACCTTCTTCCTATTATACGGACACCCCTAGGTTTCCTTTGGTTAAGTCTTTCAAGAAGGATAGGCTCTTCATGGTTTGCTTGTGAGGAATTTATCTGCATTGTTGTTGCAAGTGGCATCGTCATCAACAAGAATTGGAGCTAGAAGGAGGGCCTACATATACTGAAATTTGTATTAGTCTTGAGTTTAAAAAGTAGCTTGTAAGGAAAAATTCTAGTGCAAGTCAATACTTCAAAATGGAAGTTGAAAAACTTTGAAAAAAATTTAACCAAAGATTACATCCTTTGAGTTTATTCACCTTTGGTAGAGTCACCGAGTGTAGAATTCATGATACAAGTGATCACGGTGAACTCGATTGTGAAATTTTTTAACTAGCATAAGTTTGGCTGTGTGTAAGGTGATTTCATTAATGGAATAAGTTTTAACTACTAAAAGAAAGGAACTGTTAACGAGAAATACGTTCAACCCTAGTGGAATTGGAAATATTAAAAAATTAACCGATACGTCAAAATTGTTTGATAACTACAATTGTTATAAAGGTCTTAACGTTTTGCAGGAAAATAATTGAGAATGTCAAGATTTGGAGACATCGCATCAAAAATGAGGAAACGACATTGATGAGTCATCAATCTCCTTATACGTGGAAAATGTAAATGAAGAGGAGCGAGAAAATTGAGCGGGAGACACGTGTTTTTTGCTTCAAGTTGAAAATCCACAAGCTCAAAAAAGGAATTTTTCCTAATTTTATACAAGATACTGAGTATCAAGCTTTTACCTTTTCTCTCTCTGATAACAATATAAATTGTGATATATCTTGGTCTAACAAAGTGCAAAGTGAAGATAGGACTGAAGACATGAAAATTTTCAAAGGAGAAGAAAATCAAGAAATGGACACAATCGTTCATGGAAATGAACAGAGTAAAGAGGAAAATCATGAGCCAAGGTTGAATGAAGGTAGAGTATTATCGAGTGAGAAGAAGTTTGTGTGATTGACCTTTAATGAGGTTGTTTTCATACATATGAGCCAAGTCATTGGTAAGTACACCTTTGAATTTATGATTGTTAAACATAGAAAATTTAAAAGAATTCATTGTTACAATAGGACATTTAAAATTTCTTTGAGTGAATTTAAAGATAAACTTGCTATAATTCATACTAAAACAACAATGGAAATAGTTACTAAAATTAAAATAAATTGTTTGTTAGGGTTAGTCACTTGTTATATTAGAAGTTTGGTTAGTTAGGGTTAGTTTTGTTTTGTTTTTTTTGTAGGGTTTGTTTTGCTTTGTTTTGTTTTGCTTTGTTTTGTTTTTCTTTGTTGTTGCTTTTTTTTTCTTTTCTTTATTTTTCCTGTTTGGCCTTTGCATTAGCAAATTCTACTTATCTTATCATACACATGAGAGTTAATTCAAACAGTTGTGCAATTGTGTTGTGAAATGTAAAATGATAAAACCATGCACAGTAAATACACGCTTTAATATGTAAGAAAAAGCTATATATATATGTGTGTGTGTGTGTGTACATATCATGTATATACATGGAAGAGTCACAATTTTTGCTTCAAAAGATCAAAAATCAAAAAAGAAAAAAAAATAGGTAGTCGAGCTGTAGGTAGGAGTAGCCATTTAGTCAATCTAGGACGCCTCATCCATCAGGGTTAAATACAATGCGTAGGCAATTTCTTGGTGAGCTTCAAATTCAAGAATATGGAGGGCTAAAAGAAAAGGCCAAAGTGGAACCACTTCCCCGTGTTCCAGGAACCGAGGAATATCATCCATGGAAGGGATTACAATGGTTAGACATGCAACAGACAAAATAATATCCAAATTCTCTAAATATTCAGGCCTTACGATCAGATTAGCAGCTGAGCGAACATCTTCAATAGGAAGCCCAATATTTAGGAGGGATGCTACAAAGTGAGAAGCCAAGTCGGAATAGAATCGGTAGTAACCTTTGGATTCCACATATTTTTCCCCAAGGACTAAGCACAATTTTGGCATAGTGAAACTGGAAGTCTGAATGAAGAAAACCTTTTCAAGCCTTTGAGTCATGATACAACCCAAGAAAACATTCTAGTGGTGAGAGCTAGTCAAGCAAATTGGAGTATCCATGACCTAGAAGCAAGCAAGCACTAGCAAGAAATAGAAAATACAAAAAAATAAGAGAAGGCAAAGAAAAAAGTGTGAATAATTCGAGAGAAATACGGAATTTATAGAAAACCGTGAGGAAGTTGCAATACATAGTTTCCTAGATGGAAGTCTTGGAAATTGCAAGTAAGGTGGCAACCGGATGAGTTTCTCTAGAGCAGAATGTTAAATCAAATTAATATTTTACACAATTGGTGATAATTTGTTTCAAATTTTCCCAGTACGAAGATTGTGAATCAAGCAAGTTAAAGATTTAGAAATTAATGGTAGTCATTTCATGATGTTTTACCAAGCCGTATTAATTATGAAGGTGCCCATGTGTGCAAAGAAGAAAAGAAATTAAGTCAATAAGACAGCACACGTCATCACCTGGGAAATTCAAGGGAAATAATACATGTGAGATGAGGCATGTGAATTTAATGCAAAATAATGTGATTGGGTTTAATTATCATCATGACATTTTTTTTATCCATTAATGATGTGTAGCGCCGTCAAATTAGAATTGCTAGCCAAATATTTAGCAGTTGCCATAAAATTCAATCAAAAGGGTGGTAACTAATGATTCTAAATTTAGATTTAAATTTGGTCATAAAGTTGTTTGTTGCTAAATTTTAATTTATGCATATTTTTTAACAAATATCAAGTTACAGTTAGCTAGGATTTGGCATAAAGTGGTAAATTTTAGTTGGAAATACACACCAACAGGGAATTATTAAATGAGTTTTGGGAAGTAGTAAAAAAATGAAGGGATTTGCATTGAATGAAAAATCAAAAGGTAACCTTCCCCACCATTGTAATTCTCAATATAATAGCGGGCTTCATTGCCTACAAGTTGAAAAATGAGCTATCAATGAAATATCAAAAGAGAAAAACGAGTCATTATCGAAATATCAAAAAAAAAATCAACTCTTTAGGTTATCCAAATATCTCTACCAGGGCTATAGACACCTGGTTGGCAGTAGAGCTATGTTTGGGGGAATTACAGAGATAACCTTGTCGAGGCTATGGACGCTTGACTGGTAGCAAGGCTCTATCCCTGGTTGGCTTTGGAGGATTACCAAATTGTGTAGTTCAATGTCAATGAACTGATTTTTTTTTACTAAGTTCCAAAAACTAGAATTAATCAATGCACATACGGATATTTCCAGGGGAGTTTTACTATTTTATGCTAGAATCTAGGTAAAGGTAAAAGTTATTGTTTTAAAATATGCATAAACTATAATTTATGACTAGTGATTTAATCCCATTTTAGTTTAAATTTGGTTTTATTGGTTGCAAGTTGTTGTGTGGTCTCACAACACACCCCAAGACTTTAAGACTTGGGGACCCCAAGTGAAAACTAATGGCTATGGTAGGTGCTAGCTAGCTTGAAAGATCACTGGAAGTAAAGAGTAAAGAGAATTTTTTAATCAAAGAGTACTTCGTAGAGAAAATTGTTATGGGTATCGAATACTAGGAACTGAGAATGTTGAAAAGGTAAAAAGGTAATGCAAATGTTGAGCAAAGTGTTACGGTCTGATAGTCGAGGTTTGGTAAAAATGGAAGTTCCAATAAAACTGAAGTCTGGGGATGTCATGGGTAAAGTTGAACACCAGGTTCCGGGTATCGAGTAACAATGCAAAGTAAAGTTTTAAAATCCTAAGGTTATCCAATGAGTCTGATAATCCGGTAGCCCGATATATGAAAAGATAATTATGCAAGGATTTGTAACTTTTCAGAAAGCGTGTTATTTATGATGGATTTATATGATAACAATTTAATGATGGTTTTATTTACATGATATTTTTTATAAAAAAAAAATTTAAAGGGATTTAATGAGTGGAATTTGTGATTGCAGGAGATGTTGATTGTGATGTAGAGTTCGAGTATGGACGATCAGGAAAATAAAAGTTGTGGACAGATCCGATGGTGTTACCAAGTTCAACAATACACTTTAAAATCTCATGTTGGGATAGAGCTCGTTGCGAAGATACACTGGATACCGGGAAATTGGATCTTTGTAGTTTAAGCATGTAGCAAAGAAGTGTATCCATTCCGGGGATTGCTCATTCTTGGAATGTTCAAACCAAGGATGAACCTGAATGTAGGAATGAAAATTCCACCTAATCATTCTGAATGTATGGGAAGTTTCTGCATTTTATTTGAGTGGATTTTTTTGGTTCCAAGAGGAACCCTAATAATAAAAATATGAAAAACCCGAAGTGCTTCAATGTGCAGATTGAGGTTGACCTTCATTGACTTCGATTGCAATTCTCTTACCAGTCACCACATTCCACGTGCCTTAATGTGATTCATCCCTTGGGTTTCCTCTCATGTATTTGTCTTATCCTATATGTGTCTTACTTCTATAAAAGGCCAGGGGATACTTCTTTTTAAGTTAAGTTCATAATTTGTGGATGTTGGAAGAGCCAAAACTTCTCTAATTTTTGTTCTTTTTTCCTATTTTTTGAATCATTCCAGACTAAAAACTTTTATGCACGTAGAAATTAATCAATATTGAATCCAATTTCATAGCTACCTATCTCATGTATCTTTTGTAGCTGGTTTTGTTAGTTCAGTTGAACAAGACTATTTGTTATGTCGTTTAAGGGTGCATATAGAACCTACTTGGTGTCCAAACTAAAACCCCTCTCTTTAAAAGATTGCACCATTTTATATGTAGTTGTGAAGCAATCTGGTGAAGTATAAAGTGGTTTGCTTTGATTTTATTAACTCTTGGGGCATGTGTGGAGAATAACCGGGAGAAATTTTAATTTTCAGTATTTTTATGCTTTAGTTTAGATTAGATGTTTAAATTCTTGAAAATATTTTTAAAAAAATAGACCAATGGATGGAAATTCATTGAAAATCTTTCTTTTTTTAGGAAGTTGTTGAATGCTCAAAGCTAAATCTACTTAATTGATAGCAAAATTGTTGATGTTCATAAAATATTATTTCAAATCTTTCAATTTCATGATATTATTTTATGATCAAATTGAAAATTCAATGTCTAATACATATGATTTTAAACAATTGTGTTCCCTTTGAGATTAATAGCAATATCACATCATACCCTGAAGTGAATCTAGTATAGTCAAGACCTGACTACCAGAGACTTTGGATTGAACTAAGCCAAGCTTCTTCCTATTATACGGACACCCCTAGGTTGCTTTTGGTTAAATCTATCAAGAAGGATAAGCTCTTCGCGGTTTGACTGTGAGGAATTTATCTGCATTGTTGTTGCAAGTGACATCGTTGTCAATAGGTATATTATTAATGGTTTCTTGTATCGACACCTCTTCTAGGTACAATAGGAGGCTAGGGTATTAATTACATTATGGTGCGAATGTTTCTTCTTTAATGGGTGGTGCTTTTTTGGGTTATATTAAATGGCATCTGGTTATCAATTTTCTATATACTGTCTAGTGCTATTTTGGTAATCATAGATAATCTCTTCAGGGTTCTGCCTACAAGATTTCATGAAATTTGTGACAGTCGTCCTCTACAATTAAAAAATTGTGAAGAACATTTATATTATAATGCAAGCAAGTGTCGGATGTTGTTTCTATGGTGCTTGGAGAGGACTGGATGGAACTCCACCCTATGGCGCTACCTTATGAGTTTGTCTCCAAATTTGTTTCAAATCTCATGGACATCCTCTGGTCTATGGAAATGGTGAGATTTCTTGTTGGTACTTATTTATTGCCTCACATTTGTCCACTTTCATCTTTGCAGTCGGCCTTGGAGAAATATGATATTTTGCATGGCTCAAATCTGGTAGGGGTTATTATTTGTCGTGATCATTTACTCTCTAATAGGAATTTCTTGACTCTTCTTTGCTCAATGGAACACAACTTGATTGGTGATTTCCCACGCGAGTTTGAAAGTTGTTTATTCAGACTAAGGTTCCAATATGGTAACTCGGTTTGTGACCCAATTCAAAGTCTTTATAATGTCGTTCATCTTCTAATTCGTCATGCTCTCATAGAGCCTCATGTGGAACCTTATTTTCCTCCCCTAGATGAAATTGCTTCCTCTGAAGAAAGTAGCACATAACCCTCATGCTTTTGGAATTCTGGTTAGAGTTTATTTTTGGTCAATTTTGGTCTTGACTACAGGGTTCTCATCTTTCTTATTGTAGCAGGTTCCTCTCTTTTTGGCTTGATTTTGTGTTTGTAGGCCTTCTTTGTTGACAATGGTTATGGCTCGATTTGTCTTGTTGGAAGATATGCAGGCTTCTCTTTCATATATGATTCCTTTTTCTCTATTTCACTCTTTTTGAAGTTCTCGATTGACTCGACACTTGTGCTTTTTGGTAAAGACATTCATGGATATCTACATGGAAAATTTCTCAATTTTCCCTCTTGTGGAGTTGTTTGTAATCTTTCCTCTGATTGGCTATCATATGGGGCTTGTCCTTCTAGATTGAAAATCTGTCATTTTTTACTAATCTGCTTATTTTGAGCCTCATTATATCTGAGCTAATTCCCGCTGATACCTCCTCTATTGGAGGAATTTTGTTCCTATGTATCTTCTCTTCTCATTAATAAATTTCTAGTGGCATTACCACTTTTGTTTAAAAAAAATATATTGCCATCAATAGTTAGGTAAGAAGAAAACCAACTCCTATGTGGACACATATGATACAAAGCACCATAATCTAATAAAAATTCCTCATTATATTGTGAACTATTACAAAAATATAGTACTTCATCAACCATAGTAGAACTCGTCTCAACCATATTTTCTTCCTTTTTGGAGTCATCCTTGTCTTCTTTCCTCTTCCAACAATATTTCTTAAGATTCCCTCTTTTTTTTATAGTGACTTAGATCTAGATGTACCTCTTGAATCCTCCCCTTTTTTATGGACAGATCCTTAACCACCATTGCTTCTAGTGTGGAGGTTTTTTTATTAGATTCCCTTCACACCTATTTAGACAACAAACCTCCCACAATAGAATCAAATTCAAGGGTGTCAATTGTGCTAAAGCTAATGGAAGTGACTAAGTGATTCCAAGATTCAGATAATGAACACTATAACATGACTATGTTGTCTTCATCTTTAAATTTTACATCCATACTATTTGATTGACACATAAGAGTATTAAAAAAAATGATCAAAAATGTTGGTACCTTCCTTCATTCACAAACTATACAATTACCTCAAGTAGATTCGATTTGTTAAGGATTTTTTCATATAAATACTTTTCATTATTCTTGGTAAGCCTATTTTTTCCTCTCTAACAATACTGAAAAGAACATCATCAACCAAAAACAACCAAATTATGCTAAGAGCTCTTGTATCAAGATCTTCCCAATCCTCATTACTCATATTTGTAAATTTATTTGACTTACCTACCAACACCTCGTGTGATCCTTATTGGACCTACAAATCATGCATCTTGAGCTTCCACAACTAGAAAATATTCTTCCCATTGAACTTCTCCACCTCAAACCTTGCATTTGAAACATTTTCCATTTAATGTTGCTAAACACCAAATCCTAACATAGTCGTTGCCAAAATAATTGCTCTAATACCACTTGTTGCTATTACAAATTACAATCTTCACATAGATGTTTCTATTACAAATTAATATAAATTTCAAGGCTACAAAGATATATGTGTGTGTGTGTAGATTATCTCTTAAGGTAAAATAATTTTTTTTAAAGATGAGATAGATAAGATTTTTTTTATTGTTGTCTCAATCTAATAGTGATAACCTCTATACCAAATTTATAAACATAACTAAAAATAGATTTTCTATCGAGAATGTTTGGCATAGTTAGCATCATAGGATCCATATAAATGAGCATTTTTGATGAAGAATAATA
Organism: Sequoia sempervirens; assembly: GCA_007258455.2. Taxonomy (NCBI): domain Eukaryota; kingdom Viridiplantae; phylum Streptophyta; class Pinopsida; order Cupressales; family Cupressaceae; genus Sequoia; species Sequoia sempervirens. Next base: position 23,035 of record VDFB02285479.1, on the reverse strand, counting down.
GAGACCAAACGTTAAAATTCCTTTAATATATCTTAGTATTTGTTTAGCCAATTTTCAATGTTGGACATATGGATCCTACATGAATTTCGATGTGATACCTGTTGCATGGGTGATATTTGGTCAAGATTATAGTAAGATAGATTAAGCTTCCTATTAGTTGCTGATATAGGGTAAGTTTGAGATTTTCACATGGAGAATTTGAGTAAAGTTTGAAGAAAATTTAATAGTAATAGTAGTAGGTTTGCAATTAGATATTAAATTTAATAAGTAAATCTTGTGCATGGTTTTCCTATGATATCACAATTGAGTGATGATCCTAAAACATGGTCATACCTAAAAATAATGTAAAAGAACTAAATTATTTATCTCAAAGTTGTAATTTAGTTTGTTTTTAAATTTGTGGATTGAGGAATTAAGTCTACTTGTGATGAGTAAATCATCCATATAAAATATTATTATAATGATATGATCATTTTTAATTTTAGACAAATATATCACTATTAGAGTTGCAAATAGAGAACCTAAGAGTTTGGAAGAACTTATTTATTTTTGCATATCAAGCTCAAAGATCTTGCTTAAGACCATGAAGAGATTCTCTAAGTTTACAAATATAAGATCCTTTATTTTCTTGTTCAAATACTTTTGTTTAAGGCATATATATTTCTTCTTGAAGGTCACCATTTAAGAATGCATTTTAAACATCTATTTGATGTATCTCCCAACTATATTAGGCTACCAATGCAAAGAGCATATGAATGACATTCATTTTTTATACAAGTGCAAAAATATCATCATAGTCTATACCATGTTGCAAAGAAAATCCTTTAGCAATTAATTTTTTACAACCAATGATAGTTAATAACATTATTGTAAGATTGAGTAGGGACAAGGTCCTATGCTTTATTTTTAATCAAAATATAAAACTATAATTATATTACATCTCTCTGTGTTTTTTATTGATTGGCCTTTTGAAAGGTTTTTGGCTCACTTTCATTTAAGGACATTAAGGATTTCCTGGCACTCTGGCACCGAACAAATGATTTCCGCTAACCACCCTGCTCACCATGTGTGCGGTGCAGAGTGTCAGGTGGTTGTTGATGCCATCGAAGCCAACAAGATGACTAAAAACTCCAATTTAAGTTTGTGACTGTTTTGACGAGGTGCTGCTAGTATTAATTTTTGGCTTTTTGTGTCCTCATACTTGCATCAGTTTTGGTCTATGTGGTGCTCGATTTTGGTGGTGTCTACCGGTTCAATCGTAGTCTAGCCGAATATGACAATGTAAGAATTTGTAACACAAAATTCTAGGGCTTGGGTGGTCGGAGTCAAATGCAAATATTCTAGTATCAATGTAGGTAATGGGCTAGAACTGAAATGAAAAAACTAATGTAAACCTCTTTTTTGCTAATCAATAGAATGGGTGTTGCCCCTTGTAACTATTTATCGATAAAAAAAATCTTTCACATATATCGATCAAAAAAATATTTCACATATTTCTAATTTATTTTTAATTTATTTTTAATTTATTTTTAATTTTTGGTAAACTTATTACTATATTATGACAAATCAAACCATTTAATCTTTTAATATTTTAATTCTCTAGTCTTTCACATATATTGATCAAAAAAAATCTCACATATTTCTAATTTATTTTTAATTTTTGGTAAACTTATTACTATATTATGACAAACCAAACCATTTAATCTTTTAATATTTTAATTCTCTAGTCTTTCATTCTGTAATTGAGTTTCATCTTTTGATTGAATAGGAAGATAACTTTTCTTTGCAATATCATTGAATATAAAAATTTCATCTTTCTAAATGTTCTGACCTATAATGGATTTGTTTTGGTTTTTAGTACATTATCTATTTTTGAGAAGAACGATCTTAAAATTTTCTTTAGGAAGTTTTGAACAAGAGAGGACATTCTTTCTTAATATAGGAACAAATAAGGCATCTCTTATAGATTCATTTCAAATTATCATTTTTCCTTATCTTAGCACCTCTATAATAGAGCTATCTCCTAAATAGAATTTTTCAAATACATAATAGATCTATCTCCTAAATAAAAAATTTCAAATGCTAGTTAAAATATGCACATGTAAGTCATATGTCTAGATGCACCACTATTTAAAATCCATTCATTCTCATTTGAAGTATAAAGATAAGTATAAAAGGGTAATGGTTTTATTTTGATTACATTGATTTTGATTTGAATTTTTTTTGTTATTCAAGGTTTTTATTTGTAAAAGATATTTAAAAAAACATGACAGTTCACAACTTTTTAATCTAATCTATCATAACTATTGCATTATTTATTTATCTATTTTGAAATTTTTAGAGAAATATTTAGATGTCTTAGAAGAATTACTATTGTTATTTTTATCAATCTTGTACCTTTGTGCATGGATTCCAAATGTTTCCATGTTTCACTGGTAACTATAGACTTATAATATGAAGGAGAAAATAATCTTCCCCACTCCTTACAATAATTGGCATGGCCTCTTATATTCTATGGTGATGTTTTTATGAAGTCAAGATTTACATGATTACTTGTAGGTAGTTTCTTAGATTAATTAACAATGGTCCAAAGATTTATGTCTATGAATTTAATCTTTCTTATAATTTTTGAAATAAAATAATTATTTTTATCAATGATAAACACATGAGACATCATAAATAAATATATTCAAATTCAATATAAATACTATATGTGTATAGCTAAAATAAATGAATTTTAAATTGTTAAGCAAATAAAATTAGTAATTCAACTTTCATAAAATTAAATAATTTTTTTGACAAAATAATTACATGTCACATGTATCAAAACATGATCTAATTAAAAGAAGAATTTAAATTTTATAATATAAACAAATTATTTAAAATTTATTGTCTAAATTAAAATAATTAATGAAATTAATGATGAATTTTAAAAAAAAAAATATTCCTAATCATCAAATAAATAAAATATACTTATAGAATAATTAAAATGAGATTGACTTACTAAGAGGGACTCCTAAAAGGATTTAGGACGACATAATTTATAAGGATATAAAATGCCATGAGAAAGGCTAATTTTGAATTGAAACTCTTCTTTTTATAATTACAAAATTCACCTAAACAAATGCCATGTAGTAGCAGAGTACTTGCATTTAAAATATTGTGAAATCAGAATTTATTTTTTAATAAAATTTATAGTCTTATGATGTATTTTCAAAATCAATTTATAATAATGACTAACTATTACTTGTTTTCAATTTTTTTTAGTAATATTAATGTTTAGATTAAAATATTGATTATAAAAATTAATATATATGTAATTATATTATATTTATATTATTATAAATATTTTAAATACATCTATCTATTTGTGAAATTAGTTTCCTTAGCTTCAAAATATATTAATTTAAATAATATCATCTATTTTAGAATGTGTTGGTGATTTGAGTTGTAGATATTGAATCTATAAGGTTGGATAGTCTTCTAAGTGCTAGGAGTGTCAAAATTGGGAAGAATATTCACAAAGCCTATATTCAATTTGGATAAATAAGGACCAATTATTGAGGTGGGTAATACCTCCTTCACTTCTAACTTTTCTAAACTAAGGGGGTTTCCCTAAGGTGTTGTAATAGATATCACCAGATAAGCACAATGCTCCCCTAACACAAACCATACCCATTGCATAGTGCACCCATATTATGGTTATCACTTCATGCCTATATGTTGGTTTATCAAACTTAAGGTTAGGAAACTTATTAAAATAGATGATATGTCATATGAGTTTCTGAGAATGTGTTTTGTAATAATCTCTTATATTGTTATATACATTCAAACATGGCAATCAAAACACACTAGAATAGAATTAACTAAAAATATGTTTATATTAATTTGTTTTGAGTGTGTTGGGATAATGGGGAGATGGATTCAATAGAAAACCAGTGCCTTTATCCATTTGAGAAACAATTTCTCTCAATTCATGTAAAATATGTAATAATTGAAACCAAAAGTGATACCTTAACCAAGATACCACAAAAGACTATACCTTTCAAAATGCACAGGAAATCTAGCTCTACACACACATTCAAAAAATAATCAATACTTGTAGAATATTAAGTGATTCTACTTAGTAATCCATGAGCATACTCACACATTTCTTTTATTATGTTAAAAAGATACCTTACAAATGCTTTGCAAGGATTTTATAATCATCTAGCTGACCAACTAAACAACACACATTCAAAAATATATACCATACACAAGGAGACACTCAACTAAGGTTGATTTTAATTTTGATAATTTGATCTATAAAGGTTACAAATATTCATTTAAAATTTGAGATTAACCCAAATCATTGCAATACCAAAATATCTTTACCTAGAACTAGAAATTAAAACCCCAGAGCTTCTTGTGAATATCAATGTTTTGTTGGTTATGTAACTACTCCTATTTCCCCCTCTTATTTTCCCTTTTCTTTGCCAATCTAGAAAATATATCTTTCAACTTCATCTAGAGATCTTGGGGAAATAACCATGGTTTTTATAATTTTACATTCTTGCAATATCTACTTACATCACCTTCACATGGCCATACACTTGAAACCATGCCATTTACATCAACAACCATATGATTTTGTGCAAAATTCATTTCTTAGAGGGACCCTACATACTAAGGGGTGTTTGAGAGTCCTCATAGGTAAAATCATATTTATTTTGAAGTCACTAATGATGTCTCATGCCATGTAAGATGGTAGATAGGTATTTTTGTTTGAATAACAAAGTTTTGAGAATTTGCATGCCAAAGGGGGAAGAGGGAAAAAAAACCTCAAAAGTCCAACAAGCATGTCAATATGAGAAACTTTGAAACTCTAAAATTTACAAAGTGGAATTTTGGGGAGAAAAGTTGGAAATTATGGAAAGGATGCATGAATGAGAAAACCTAGAATCCTAAAGTTCAAGTAAAAGGGGCTTAGAGGGGAAAATTGAACTTGGAGGGAAAGGAATGCCAAGAATGACAAGTCTAACAAGCATTCTAGTATGAGAAACTCTGAAACTCTAAAATTTGTGAAGTGGAATTTTTTGGGAGAAAAATTGGTAGTTGAGGAAATTATGCATGGATGACCAAACCCATAATCTCAAAATTCAAGGAAAAGGGGCTTAGAGGGGAAAATTGGACTTGCAGGGAAATACATGTCAAGGATGATAGGTCCAATATAGATTTCAGTATGAGACTCTTTGAAACTCCAAAATTTGTAAAAAACATTAGGGAGAAAATTTGGCAATTGAAGAAAAGATGCATGCATGACCAAACCCATAATCTTGGAATTCAAGGAAAAGGGGGTTAGAGGGGAAATTTGGACTTGGAGGGAAAGGCATGCCATGATAACAAGACCAATAGGAAACTTGGTATGAGAAACTCTAAAGATTTGAAATTTGTAAAGTCGCCAAAAGAAAGGCCAAATTACAAGGAATCAACCAAAAAATAACCCTTTAACAAATTTTACTAAGGGTATTTGATGAACATAATTTGAATAAATATCCTTAGATAATTACTCAACATAAGGAACCCAATTGGATATTTCTTAGATTGGTTATTAGCAAAGGGTGGACCTGTTCAAACACATAATTTATGGAGAAAAACAAATAAAATATGAGACACATGAAAAATGAGTTTCTAACATTGGCTCTAATTGGGGATGTGTGTCTCTTATAATAACAACAAGAATCCAAATCTCTAGGAGAAAACAAAAAATGGGGAATAACAAGGACATGGACTCACCTACACTTCATCATGAAAAACAAGGGTCGTGATTGCACAAAGACACTATGATATATACAAGACAAGGAACGCTATGTATAATGAAGGAGAACAACCTACAATCAAAAAAGTGAAGGAACATAAACACTAAAGATATTGATGCACAAAAAATACCATTATATCTTGTAGGTTAAAACCTACATGAATACCCATTGCACATGACCATGAACAAGTTGTTTCCTTTGCTTATCTCAGCCAAATACAAGCCTGCTAAAGGAAGTGATCTCCCTTAAGAAAAAAACTAGCATTATCACCCAAGTGTATCAAATGAATCCTTATGTTTGTATGCATCAAATTATGTCTACCTTGAAAAGAGTGAAGGCTAGCCCCACAATCAACCTTTCTATTGTGAGACAACCACAAATAATAGGTCCCCAAACCATGCCATGATATATCATTAAGACCAAAAGTAGAAATGGGAACAAATTGAATAACAAGGTCAACCTTAACATAAACATAAATTTCATCATATTTATTGACCTTATCAATTGAATTGAAACAAAAATAAAATGCTTCCAATTCATAATTTAATGAAATATATGTTGCACTAACCTACTGATATGCACAAGGAAGCTCCTCCCCATGTACATCAAATTAAAAATTTTGAAGCTTTGGCATATATAAAACCTAAGCAATGGGCACAACATATACCTAGTACATTTATTGTTGCTCAACATCATTGAAAACTATATGTTGGGCCCAAGTGAAATATTCAATCTCAAGCACACCACCATCCCTAACATAAAAAGTTGCATCTTCATCATAAAGAAAAACTTCATGCTTAGTTTTTTTATTTCAAGGATAATAGACAACCAACATCGATCATACTCATTTATGTTGATGTAATTTTTATCAACATGAAAATCATCATTATGAGACACTTCATGTGAATAATTGCATTCTTCAAATTATCTCATTGTTTCCACCTCATTTTGGTAGCAACATATTGTGCTATTGGTATCACTCAAATCAAACTTGTGGTAAACTTCAACTTCCACATTCATTTCATCAATAACATTATTTGATGACCCTGTAGCCACCTCCATGTTGTCCTGACACAAAAAAAATTAGTAGCTACACTATCAAAATGAGGGACAAAGGAGTGAAATATATCGAACAAGAAAAGACTTTCTTGTTCACCGCTTTTATCACAAACCTATGTACATGTACTGACCAACCCCATGAGTTGATTCATCTAATTTTTTACTTACATACACACCTCCCTCATCCATACTGATACAATAAAAATTAGGGTCAACCCTCTCATCATTGAAATGGAAATCATCATATATCTCTTTGTTATTATCATCTATAGATGACTAATCTAGTTGAAGGTAGGAACAAGTGTTGTCATCTTCATCTATATTATTCTCATATAATACACCAATGCCTTCCTCTACTCACATAAAAACACAATTATCACTTGATATTATGCTCAATATTGATGCAATATCCATGCCCTCATTATCCACAATAGCCTATTCATTTCTAGTAACCTTCATACTTGAGGATAATGATCTTGTAATCATATCATTTGTATCTTTCTCAACAAAATCAAATAATAAGTATTCCTACTACATATTTACCACATTAAAGTATTCTTGTATTGAACTTAGACCAACTTCAAAGGCCTCAATGATAATATCAATATAGGAAAGTGTGTTAGGTCTGGAAATTTTGGTATCTTGGAAATGGTAGCCACAAAATTGTGATTGAACTCATTGCTAGACTCTCCTCTCCATATATTTTTTTCTAACTCTTTTATGAGAACAAAAATGTCTATATGCAATGCCAATTCTTCTTCAAATACAACCAGAATAATATTCCAAGAAGAAAAAAAATTCTATAGAAAAAATTCAAACCAGTTGTGTGCCTTTCCATGCAAGGACCTAACAAAAAACCTCATCCACATGTCTTCATCTTCAAATTGAAAATTTCCCGTAAATTTTTAAAATTCCTTGGCATGTGTGTTGATTAATATCATACCCATCAAATCTAAACATTTGGTTGTAGACCTTTCCTTTCATGATTTTCATTTGATAATCAACCCAAGATATGTCTAGCTATTTGTAAAGAGTGTCCAAGGTAATGATACAAGATTGACTAACTTGACCCTTTGTAGTAGCAACATGGATACTAGATTGCAATGCCTTGATTTTGTCTTCACATTCCCTTTCAAACATATCAAGCTTGTTTAACCTTAACTTATATTCAAGTATGAATGTTGGTAGATCTTAATGTGAATTTTTATTTGATGTTGGGATGTATGAGTAGCATGGATAATCATACTCATAATGGAGATCTTCCTCTCCACTCATTGAGAGGGAATTTGGATTCTTTATTATGGAAAGATGGGATTCTCGCAACCTAATGTTTGAAATAAGTTGTTATTGTTTAAGGTAATACAACACCTTATTATGCGCAACTTCTTCACTATATGTCATCTTCAGGGGAAGAAAATATTGGAAAGTTTTATATGTTTCTTCATCTAGATAACTCATGCCAATTTTTTATGCATCATATTATTTATCCATATTCATCCTATCAAGAAGCATATGGTTTCTTTCTAATTAAGCCTCCCATTGTTTAATAATTTCCAATTGTTTTAGTTTCTACTGTCTAATTTGATCTATCAATTCATCTATTTGGTCATTACAATCATATGATGTGCTCGAAGAAGAGGAATACTGAAAAACATGATATGGACAATATATATCCATGTCCCTTCTACCAACAACCATATAATTTTTTTTATTTTTCTTTATAATCAGACCTACAAATTTGTCTATGTTTTTTTATTATGTTGCTACTTGAATCTTCAAAAGTATACAAGTGTTGATTTCTAAAATCAACATATAAATTGTTTTTTACTTGTGAAACTAAATTTTGCTCGATTTGAGGGGTATTCCTAAGTCACTTACACTTACTTAGAGCTTCCTAAGATGGATATCTTCATGCACTAGTTGAAGATACACTTTCTCCTTGGTAGTACTTGAGATACCTTCTCCTTTCCATCTCAAAGTCTATTGATCTACTTGTTAATTTTTGGGTTGACTGAAACAAAGTCACCACTCTTTACTTGGAAGAGACAAAATATTTTCCAACAACTAATAACATAGATACCAAACAAGAAAACCTCCCTATTTTGAGTTGTAGAGGTTTTCAAGATGAGAGCCAATATTTTATGTCCCCAAAAATGACACCAATTTGTTGATGATCTAATTTGTAGGTCCCAAATCCTTAAGGTTGGACATTTCTTGGTGGCATGGATCTCAAACCTAGGGAAAATATCTACAAGGTCTATATTCAAGCTAGGTAACTAAGGACCAATTGTTGAGGTGGGTAAGACCTCCTTCACTTATAAATATACTAAACCAAAGTGGATTTACCTAAGGTGTTGCAATATATATCACCATAGAAGCACAACACTCACCTTGACACAAACCATGGGTAAAAGTACAAAGTTATGTCACACTTTTGATCAACTTCTCAACACACGTGAATTTAAGTATTTCTAACTAAAAACCATTTTTGGTCAAATATATGATCTAGCTAGATTCATTGTATCTAATTTAGATATGGACACAACTTTTCCAAATAAAAGTGTTCACTATATACATATGTAGCACCATTTTGAGGCCAATTCACCAAAAAAATAAAATTATTCAAAAAACTTGATGTTTCAACAACTACTACTCATGTAAATAAATTTTTTTTAAAATATAAAAATACCCTTTTGTAGTTTTATAAATGTATTTTTCATTTTTTACTTTATATTTTATTTTTACTAAATAATAGCAACTTGGTTGCTAATAAGCAATAACACTTCAAAAACAAGAGGACAACAATACACAACAAGCTCAAACTTTAGTATGTCAAGAGAATAGCATTTGAGAAATTACAATAAACACCTCAAGCACCAATAAATAATGAAAAACAACAATTACATTCTTCATAAAGTTGCCCCACACAAAGAGGTTGATTCTTGGCCAGAGGCAACATGAAGAATTGTTTGAACACTTCCTTCATACACGTGACATGGAACTAACTTATCTAGCAACAGAGCAAGGAAATAAAACTCCAATGAGAATACCAGAAACAACAAGGTTTTGTTTTAATGTGTATGGAGAAAAACAAAACTGCTTACATAGAGGTCGATACACAAAGGAATTGATTCCCTATTGGTTGAACTCGATTGCTACCAATTTGAACTCACACATCCGCTCTCCCTTTCCACCACTTCTCTCAATTGACTTTTCATATCGGCAACCTCATAATAATCTTTTTTCCTTGTCATGAATAGTCTAGTTCTCTTTTCCAAAGAAAAACCACACCCTTTTCTTACACAGGCCATTCATTCTTCTCTTCCAAAAATGGTTATTCTATCCTTCCTTCTCTTGATCAATGTCACTTCCTTGTGCAATCTAAAGGATCAATTCAAATCTTGTTTCCCTGTAAGCACTCACCACATGTCCAGGTTCAAAGAGACAAGAATCAAATAAAAAGGAAAACCAAAACTTCAAAAATGAAAACTAAAATATCAAGCAAACCCAATTTTTTTCCAATGCCCCTACATCAGGCTCCCTAGGGGGAAGCAAAAGATCATGAAATATCATTCATGAGGTCATCAATGGAATGACCATAGGCGGTAATTTCAGGTACAGTTAACCACAAAGCATCCTCCAAAGGACGATCACACCACTTCACCAAATACTTGAAATATTATTTGTCGTGATTTTTTTTCAATGGTTATTTATCCAAAATGCATTCAATTTATAACAGAGCAGGTTTGGTCACATGTTGATATTTAATGGATTTCAACCTTAGCTCTATTGTTTCTTCATTTGTAGCACCATGATATGGATACAAATCTTCCACATTAAAGATTGGTGAAATCCCCATGCCTGGAGGAAGACTAATCTCATAGGCATTGGCTGAAAAATTTTGAAGAATCTTGCAAGGACCAATTTTCTTCATTTTTTAGCTTGTTATATTCTCTTGTAGGAAGTCTTTCCCTCCTAAGGTGTGCTAACACAAGATCACCCACCTAAAAATGAACTTTCCTCTGCTTCTTATCAACATACTATTTGTATTGTTGATTGATTCCTTCAATATTCATCTTCACCTCCTCATGAAGGTCATGAATTACTTGGGAAAAACCTTCACCATATGCACTTCTTTTCTCCATGTCACCAAGATTTCTAAGTTCTAAGACACCCCTAGGATGCATGCCATTAACAATATAAAAAGGATGAAAACTTGTACTCTAATTCGGAGAATCATTGTAAGAAAAATCATCTCGTGTCAAAGCCATATCCCAATTACTAGACATGTTCCTAACAAGGCACCTCAACATGTCACCAAGAATTCTATTCACCAACTTAGTTTGGCCATTTGTTTGGGGGCGATAGGCTAAACTTGAACTAAGTTTTGTTTCCAAATTTTTCCAAAGGGTTCTCCAGAAATAACCAACAAACTTCGTATCTCTATCTGACATAATACTCCATGGAATGCCATGTAAATGAACCACTTCTTTGAATTTTTTTTTAGCAATATTGGTGGCATCACTAGTATTTTTGCATGAGATAAAATGCACCATTTGAGATAACCTATCTACAACTACAAATACAAATATAGAATCATTTCCCCTTTGAGTCCTAGGAAAACCCATAACAAAATCCATACGTACAGAATCCCATGGTTGAGATGGAACTGGTAATGGTTGATACAACCCTGTATTCTGAATTCTTCCCTTTGCATGCTAACATACTCTGCATCTCTCCACATACTTCTTGACATCAACCCTCATTCTTTGCCAGTAATAGTGTGTACTCAACTATAAATAAGTTTTATCCTATCTAAAATTTCCTCCTAGACTACCATTATGCTTCTCTTTCAAGAGATTCTCCCTCATTGATCCCCTAGGTATGAACAATTGACTACCTTTGAATAATAAACCTTCCTATAGCATGTACTCAATCCAAGGACCCCTATCTTTGCTTATTGGACTGTTGCAAACTTCATAAACATATTTGAAATATGGATCATCTACATACAACTCTTTCAAACTATCAAAACCAACATTGTTAGCCCAAATTTCATGCAACAATAAACTTATATTACTCAATGCATCAACAACCCTATTTGTTTTCCCACTCTTATGCTTCAACACAAAATTGTAAATTTGAAGATACTCTACCCACTTTGCAAGCCTTTGATTTAATTTATGTTGACTATTAATGAGTTGTAATGCATGGTTATCAATGTAAACAACAAACTCCTTAGGAAGCAAGCAATGCCTCCAATTCTTCAACGATTGAACCAATGCATAGAATTCAAGGTCATAGGTAGAATATTTTTTCTTAGCTTCATTCACTTTCTCACTAAAATAAGCCATTGGTTTACCTTCCTAGCTAAGAACAACCCCTATTTTCAAGCCACTCGCATCACATTCCACTTGAAATACTTTATTGAAATCAAGAAATGCAAGTATAGGTTGCTCAATCACTCTATATTTAAGAAATTTAAAACTCTTTTCAGCGTCTTGATTCCATATAAACTGCATTTTAGTTCCCTTTATGGTTTCAAGTATAGGAGCAACTATATGACTGAAATTTCTAATAAACTTCCAGTAAAATAGAGCAAGCCCATGAAAAATCCTTACCTCAGGTGCACTCCTTGGTGTTGGCCAATCAATAATAGCTTGAACCTTATCATTATCCATTTTTATCCCTTCACTAGATACCACAAAACCCAAATAAGTCAATTTAGTTAGCATAAACATACACTTCTTCAGATTAATCTACAACTTCTCTTCATGCAACCTCATCATCACCATCCTCAAATGTTGTAGATGTCCTTCTTTAGACCTGATAAACACCAAGATGTCATTAAGATACACAATAACAAACTTCCCAAGAAAAGGTTTTAAGATTTCATTCATGAGCCTCATAAAAGTATTGGGTACATTCGTGAGCCCAAAGGGCATAACCAACCACTCATAGAGTCCATCATTAGTTTTAAATGTTGTCTTCCACTCATCTCTATTTCTGATCTGAATCTGATGATAACCACTTTTCATATCTATCTTTGAAAAATACTTAGCACCACCTAGGAAATCCATCAAATCATCTATTTTGGGAATTGTAAAATTATATTTGATAGTTATCTTATTAATGGACCTCAAGTCTGCACACATTCTCCATTCATTTCCGTTCTTAGGCACCAATACTGTAGGAACTACACAAGGACTAAGACTCTCTCTTATTAACCCTTTCTTAATTAATTCCTCAACTTGCCTTTTAATCTCATCATTGTTTGGAAGGAGAGCCCCTAGTATCAAATCCATGTGATGGCTAATACTTCACATAGGAGGCAACTCATTAGGAAAATCAACTGCAACAATATCCTTATGTTCCTCCAAGATATCTTGTACCTCCTTAGGCAACTCTTTCAATTGTGTAGAGGTAAGCAACTCCCTCGGTTTGAGCACCCAAGCAATTCCCCTTTCTTCCTTCTTCATGATATGCAAGAACTCTTTTCCACTCATTAACATTATCTTGTTATTGTTGCTACTACTTTTGTCCTCTTCGTGTTCATGCATAGGAAACAAGGTATGGTTGATTCCATCCTTTTCAAAAGTATAGGTGTTACTCCTCCCATCATGTACAACTTTTCAATCAAATTTCCAAGGCCTACCAAGCAATACATGGCACACATCCATGGGAATGATATCACAAATCACACTATCCTTATAACTTCCAATCTAAAATTCTACTAAAGCCTATTCATCTACCAACAATTGATGCCCTTTCTGAAGCCAAGAAACTTTATAAGAAGTAGGAAGTTTAATCTTCTTAAGACCTAACATATCCACCATTTCCATGGCCACTAAATTATTTGTACTACCACTATCAATAATCAATTTGTAGCATTTACCTTTTTCCTTGCACTTTGTCTTGACTAAATATCTTCTTTATTTTGGTTCTTTACTCTCCTTCGGTGGCTTCAACAACACTCTCTTGAACTGCAAAGACTCTCTAGTCTCAAGTTCCTCAATGTAATGAGCAGGTGATCCCACACTTTCTTGATCTACTTGCTTAATTTGAGTGCTCCTTTCTAGCCTTGTGTGTCCTTCCTTTATGAATTATTGGCACTCCCAAATCTTATGACCAACATATTGATTGCATTTGAAATATTTACCTGCAAATCCTCTTCCTCTTCCTTGATAACCACCTCTTCCAAAAGATCTTCCTCCTTTGTTCTGATAGCCTCCTCTTTCTTGATTAGATGACCCACTCGAACTACCAACCTCTTCATCTTGATGAGTTTGATGTCCCCTACTAGCTTGTGGTCATCTTCCTCTAAAGCCTCTTCCTCTATTTCTTCCTTGTTGATTTTTCTTCCTCACGAGTTTCTCTTCTGCCTTAATGGAAAAATGATAGGCTTCCTCAAGAGTTCTCGGAGACACTAGACTTAACTCATCTTGCAAACTATATTTCAAACCATTCAAATATCTTGCCACCTTTTCCATATCCTCTTCATTGTGGCCTAACCAAATCACCAATTTGTAGAATTCTTTCATATATTCTTTGGCAAACATATCCTTCTGCTTGAGATTCTGTATCTTTTGAAAAAATTGGTTTGATAATCTATCAAGAGGAACTTTGTCTTCAATTTAGCAACCATTCAATCCCAGGAATTGATTTTTTCTTTTTTTTCTTTTGTCTTTTAGACTACACGAAATCCCACCACATTGCAGTGTGGCCTTTAAGTCTTGTATAGGAAAACTTAACCTTTCTTTCTTCTGCAACTCCTTCATATTCAAAGTATTTGTCTAGATCATTGATCCATTCAATGAGCTCTTCCCCATTTAGGCTTCTAAAATACATAGGAACCTCAATTCTTGGTTTGGCTCCCACATTCATAATAGCTCTGATCAACCTTTTTTCCACTCCTTTTGGTTCTTCTTGAGCTTCTTCATCAGCTGGTGGTTGCTCTTCTTCATCAATTTCACTGACATCATCAACAATTACTCCCCTTCGTTGTGCTTGATCCATGGCATCTATTCTTGCTGTCAAGTTTTGTAACATCTCCAAAATTCCTTCTTCATGGCCTCTTCGACCACCACCTTGAGCACCTCCTCGTCTCATTCTTCTTGGTGGCATTTTTTCCACATCCCAAACTCCCAATTTCTTGCGGCTCTGATACCAAAATATAATAACAAACTGATTGCTAATAAGCAATAACACTTCAAAAACAACAGGACAACAATACACAACAAGCTCAAACTTCAGAATGTCAAGAGAATATCATTTGATCAATTTCAATAAACACCTCAAGCACCAGTAGATAATGAACAACAACAATTACATTCTTCAAAAAGATGCCCCATGCAAAGAGGTTGAACCGGATGCAATAGGAAGAATTGTTTGAACACTTCCTTCACACACATGACAAGGAACTAACTTATCTAGCAATAGAGCAGGGAAATAAAAATCCAACAAGAAAACCAGAAACATCAAGGTTTTGTTTTAATGTGTATGGAGCAAAACAAAACGAATTACATAGAGGTCGATACACAAAGGAATCAATTTCCTATTGGTTAAACCCGATTGCTACCAATCTAAACTCACACATCCACTCTCCCTTTCCATCACTTCTCTCAACTGAATTTTCAGATTGCCAACCTCAAAATCAGATTCTTTCTTGTCATAAACAGTCTGGTTCTCTTTTCCAATGCAAAACCACACCCTTTTCTTACACAGGTTGTTTGTTCTTCTCTTCCAAAAATGGTCATTCACTCCTTCCTTCTCTTGATCAATGTCATTTCCTTGTGCAATCCAAAGGACCAATTCAAATATTGTTGCCCCATAACCACTCGTCACATGTCCAAGTTCAAAGAGACAAGAATAGTCTAAAAAGGAAAACCAAAATTGAAATATCAAGCAAACTCAAAATTTGTTTGATACCCCTACATCACTAAAAGTAGATTTTCAACACCAAAACATAAGGTTGATTATCTTGTCAAGAAAAAAACACTAAAATTTATTTAAAATTTTGAAAACAATATGGTGCACTAGAGAAAAGAATATATGTCAAGATGGTATAATTTTATCTATTTTGGACAAAGAATTAAGACAAAAGGTGATGCCTCATGGAAATAGTTTTTTTTCAATATGCACTCATTTTAATATTTATTTAAAAAAATGTAATGATTAAAATTGAGAAAAAATAAATCCATGGACTAATGTTTTAACTTATAAATACAAAAAAAAATTGAAGGAAAATAATAAAATTTACTATTTAAATAGTGGCATCCCGTTTAACTTCATTTTTCAGCATTTTAACAAAAACTAAATTATAGTTTCAATTTCATAAAAAACTCCAACCGTAGTTTCAATATCACCTACAACCTATAATATGTGCTCGTGATTAAGTTGTTGACTCTTTATTAAAATATTTTTTCATTTAAAAAAATACAAACATAAAATACAATAAAAACCAAAAAAAATAATAGTTTACATCATTTCAAAATTCAAAACATACTTGTCAATTTTTGGTGATTCAAGTTAAAGATTTGGATCACTGTTGACCAACTCCTTTATAAAAGTGACATAGTTTTGTGCTTTTACCCCATACCCATTGCGCAATGCACTCATGTTTTGGTTGTCACTACATTCCTATATGTTGGTTTGGGGAACTCAAGGTTAAGTACCTTATTAAAATAGATTATCTGTCATAGAAGTGTTTGAGAATGTGTTTTAATAAAACCCTATGCTATTATATATATTTATACATGGCATTGAGAATACACTAGAATAGATAAATATGAAAAAGATGTTTATAGTAATTTATTTTGAGTGTGTTGGGATGATGGAGAGATGGATCTAATAGAATATTGATTCCTTTGTCCAATTAGGCAATAGAATCTCCAAATTCATACAAAAGATGTAATAATTGAAACCAAATAAGATAACTTAACCAAGATACCACAAAAGACTATGTCTTTCAAAATGCACAAGAAAGTTGTGCTCTACACACATATTTAAAAAACTCACAAATGATTGTAGAATATTAAGTGATTCTACTTAGTAATCCATGAGTATACCCATACATTTCTTTTATTATGTTAGAAAGATACCTTCCAAAGGATTTGCAAGGATTTTACAATCATCTAGCTGACCAAATGACCAATACACATCTAAAAATATATACCATACATAGGGAGACACTCAACTAAGGTTGATTCTTCCTTTAATAATTTGATTTGGAAAGGTTACAAATTTATATTATAAATTTGCAATGAATCTAGATCACTACAATAGCAAAATACTTTTATTTAGAATTGAAAATTGAAACCCCAGGGCTTCCTGTGAATATCATTATTATGTTGGTTTTGTAACCATTCCTCTTTTTTCTTAATTTCCATTTTGTTGGACAATATAGAAAATGTTATCTTTCAACACCATCTGTAGATCTTCGGTAAAGAACCATGGTCTTCTCTAAGTAAAGGCCTCCCATGCTTGTGTATATCACCTTCACATGGCCATACACTTGAAACCATACCCTTTACATCAGAAACCATATGATTTTGTACAACATTCATGTCTTAGAGGGGCCCATAGGTGCCAAGAGGTGTTTGAGAGTAATTTATTGAATCATATTCATTTTTAGGTCATTAATGGTGTCTTAAGTCATACAGGAAAGTAGGTAGGAATTTTTTTTCAAATGACAACATTTTGAGATTTCATATGACAAAGAGGGAAGAGGGGAAACTTTTCCTAAAGGTTCAATAGGCATGTTAATATGATAAACTTTGGAACTCAAAAACTTTCAAAGTGGAATTTTGGGGAGAAAAATTGGCAATTGAGGAAAGGATGTATGGATGACCAAACCCAAAATCCCAAAATTTGAGGAAAAGAGGCTTAGAAGGGAAATTGAGACTTGGATGGAAATGCATGCCAGGAATGACAAGTTTGGCAAGCATGTCAGTATGAGAAACTCCAAAACTCTAAAATTTTCCAAGTATAATTTTTGGGAGAAAAGTTGGTAGTTGAGGAAATGATGCATGGATGATGAAAGCCATAATCTCAAAATTCAAGAAAAATGAGCTTAGAGGGGAAAACTAGACTTGGAGGGAAAGACACACTAGGGATGACATGTTTAAAAGGATGTCAAACTCTTGAAACTCTAAAATTTACAAAGTGGATTTTTGGGGAGAAAAGTTGGTAATTGAGGACATGATGCTTGAATGACCAAATCTGGAATCTCAAAATTCATGGAAAAGAGGCTAGAGGGGAAATTTGGACTTGGAGGGAAAGGCATGCCAGGGATGATAAGTCTAATAGACACACTGGTATGAGAAACTTTGAAACTCTAAAATTTGTAAAGTCACCCAAAGAAAGGCCAAATTTCAAGTCATTAACCACAAAAGAACCCTTTTAACAAAATTTACTAAGGATATTTGATTGACACACCTTGAATAAATACCATTACACAATTACTCAACATAAGGAACCCAACAAGAGATTTCTCAAATCGGTTACTAACAAAGGGTGGACAGGGTCAAAAACATAACTTATAGAGCAAAACAAAGCAAAGATAAGACATAAAAATGAGGTGCCAATAGAATGCACTAATCTAACAAAAATAGAATATAAAGTAAGATTGTTTATCAAATTTTTTTTACATTATATTATTATTTCTATCCAATATAAAACATTTAAGAAATAAGAATAAAATATAAAAGCAACAAATAAATACTTAATTAATGTTTTGTATTTCTATATATATCTTCTTATGATCAAATTAGAAAAATACACATTATTGTATTGAGATTGATATAAAGTAATTTGTGTAAATAAAATACAAATATTTGATTCATAAAAATAAATATTTTTTATATAAAATAAATTTGAAATACTTATACCATTATTTCTACAAAGTATGGTGGTCTTTAAAATACTACACTACCATTTCACATGTCATTACAAGGCTTAAGAGAAATTAAGACAAAATTAATAATCATTGTCATTAGTTTTAAAGAGAAAGGCATGATAATTTTATTCATTTAATGTACTTTTCCAATACCATGGGCCATTTTAGCCTTTCATACATGGTTAGATCTAAATTTATTAAAAGGAGGTTGATAATACATCAAAAGGAGAATTATAAACTTGTCAATAATGTACTTGACATCAATCTATTTGATACTTTAAGGTTCACACATGCATGCACTTTCAATGTTACACATCTTCTATGACAAGATAATTGAAATATTCGTTTGTATAAAACATTGTGATCTATGTACAACAAACTCATTATGTCAATTAGTAAATATCCTCTATTCTAGCATCAAACATGGTTTGTTTACAAAGCAAAAATAAAGATAATTTTTAACATGTTGAATTATTTGGAAGTAATAGTCTTTACATATGTTAAACATAATGCAGCTTTAGAGATCCAAGCCACTATTTCTTGAGAGTCCAAAAAGCCATAAAAATTATTCTGGTGTCGTGTTCTTACATATTTTGTAAGTATGTTTTATTACTTTCTAGTAGTAATAGTTTGTTGCTAGACAATTGATTATTTTAACAATTCAAACCACCACTCCACCAAAAAATGATATGAATTTTAACTAATTTTTTTATTATATATAACAGATATCTTCAATAATCACTATAGTTTTTTTTGATCATATGATAAAAATTAATTTTATAATTTTAACTATACTACCTATTATCAAGAGGTGGTGTTCAAAACTATTATGCCCGCCTAATGTTGGTGTTACATTATAATTTACGTTATTAATCCATGCCACTGATTTATATTCCTTTTCAAATATAATATATCCGGCTGGTCACCTGCTGCGTATTGGCAAGCCATATAGTGTGCTGCGCCCGCCGCACGGGTTCGACCTCGGTCAAGGCCCAGAGAAAAAGGGAGGAAAAGGCGGTACTCTCTAGTACCCCATTCTTTTATTGAGTTTTTCTTGTATATGTTTTACACACAAGACTGCCTGTATTAACTAATGCTTGGACTCAATTTGCTGCTAATTAATTTGGATCAATGGGTAAATACTGTAGTTGATGGGATTTAACATATGTATTAATTGGTTCTAGGAAAATTTATGGCGAGTAACTTACGGTCTGCAACTTAGGTTTGAAAATTCACCACACTACAGGAAAATTAACTATCATGACAAATTCACCTCAATGAAAATTCACCACCAATTCACCGCCACCCAAAATTCCTACCATTAAAAGTTTGCTGGTGGTGAATTTTTCTTGAGGTGAATTTGTCATGGCAGTGAATTTTCCCGCGGTGAATTGTTGGCAATGAATTTTCCGGTGAATTTGCTGATGCCATATTAATTGTATTATTTTGACAAATAGTTATTAATAAATTATATAAATTTCATTATTGCGTGTTTTGAAAAATAAGACCATAGGCATCTCACAAAAAAAATAGGAAGGATAGGCCTATGGTCTCATTTTTTGAAAATAAAAATATTATTATTATAAAATATATAGGGCTTTTAGCAATTCTAAGAAATCTTGAAGGAAGAATCAGACCACTTGTAACTATATATGTATAGGATTTCTTAGAGCAATTTTATATGATAAAATTGTATGATAATGTATATATATGTATATGTATATGCATATGTATATGTATATGCATATGTGTATGTATGTGTTATGTGTATATGTATATTTGTATCTATATATACATATATACATAAATACATATATATATATATGTGTGTGTGTGTGTGTGTACACACACATTCATTTCAGGTTTGCATCTCAGAACAATTTAAAAAGGATAGGCCTATAGTCTTATTTTTAAAAATGAACATATTATTATTTTAAAATTGTAATTTTTTAAGAATTATAAGGAAGCTTGGAGGAAGAATTAGACCACTTGTAACTATATATGTATAAGGTTTCTAAGAGCAATTTTATAAGATAAAATTGTATGATAGTCTATTGATTAGGATTTATATATTAATTGCAATAGGATGATAGTGGAAAATTTTTCTTTATAAATTTAGTATAATTTGAAATAATATTGATTTTATTGTATATTTCAAATTTTAATTTAATTATTTTCATTTTTACAATTATAATTATTTATGCAAAATAAAATAAACTGTCCTAAAGTTGTCTTTGACACCCTAATAAAAATATGATTTTTTAGGCGAGTTTAATTAATTCAATGCATACAATATATGAACTATTAAATATTTGAAAGTACAAATAATAACATAATAAAAGAAAATAATTGTATAGTCACACAAAAAATATAGAATTTAGGTGGAGAAAACTATAAGGTAAAACAACTCCACAAAATAGCATCATACATTAGAAAATTTATATGATTGCTTGTAATAATTACAAACAAATGAACCTACGATATATCTCTTTTGTCCTTCCAAGTGACCTTTAGAAATTATCTAGTGCAAAGTGAAATTTCACCAAATTTTAAATTCTCATATATTTTTTTTCCAAATTATTCTCTTAAATATAGAGAAATAAGGTAGGTAACAATTGTATGGGAAGTTCAAGATAAAATTCGAATAATTGACAACCTGATCAAAAGAGGTTTTACCTTCCCTAATTGGTGTTTTTTTTATGTTTGTCTAAAGCAAAGTCATATTCCCATATTTTTAGGGGTTGTTATTTCTCTTTATAGGTGTGGGGTTTTATTTTGGATTTTTTTCTATTTCTTGGGTCTTCCCCTCTTCAAGGTTGGAAAAGGCCTAGTCTTAGATTGCTCATTTATTTATCTATCTTTGAATTTTTTTCCCTTCCTCATTGTTTTTGGGGATTTGAAAGGAGTTAAATAGTAGAACCTTTAGAGATAAGAAGATTGAGTGAAATAGATGTGCCTCTAAGATATGCTTGCTATCAAAGAGAATTTTGTGGTGGATCTCCCTTCTAGGTCTTTAGGCTGTGGTATGCTTCCTACTTCTAACATTTTAAAAAAAAATTGTTTCTATATGACTTAAAAGAGTGGTATTTTAAATCCCCTTAAAAGTTGTAAAAAGGATAGGAAGAATGTTAATGGGTTCCCCTTCCTAATTGGTTTAAGTTGAACTTAGATGATACTTATAATGGTAACCCTAGCTCATCTGAGAGGGAGGATTTGTTTGTGATTCAAATGGTTCCATAAGGGGAACTTATGTGATCAATATTGTAGTGTAAACAATCACTTTATTAAGGAAACTACAATTTACAATGGGCTAAGATTGATCAAAGAAATTAAGGTTCAAAATTGCATTGTGGAAGGAGACTCTAACAATAGTTCAATGTTTAAACAAAAAAATTGAGCCAAGTTGGACTATTAGTTATTTGATATAAGACTATCTAAAAATTATCAACCCCCTAAATCAAGTGGTAATTTAACACTCTCTTTTTGAATCCAATAGAGTAGTTGACATAATGGTTAATCATGATTTCATCATGAAGGGGTCCAAAAACTAACTAGGTGAAGGATATATGATTCAATTAAGATTGCTTTCCTTTCATGACATGTGCACTACCAATGTGTGAGTTATGATGGATTTTCATGATGATTAGATGGTAATAATACATGTTGAAGTCAGTTTCCTTAATTTTGTAATGATGATTTGTAAAGGGGGTCATTTATTTTGGATTATTTACCACCTCATTATTTTTACTATAGGTCAAAAGTTTCTCAAACCTAGAAATTTCTCTACTACTATTATTTTCACTAAATAAAGGAATTTGAGGGTCCTGTAGTGTAAAAAAATAGATCCTAGATCTAACTAGTCAATTAACCTGGATCAATATTTTTTCCCTAA
This sequence comes from Sequoia sempervirens, assembly GCA_007258455.2. NCBI lineage: Eukaryota > Viridiplantae > Streptophyta > Pinopsida > Cupressales > Cupressaceae > Sequoia > Sequoia sempervirens. The sequence continues at coordinate 390 of VDFB02285479.1, read as the reverse complement.
CATTAGAACTCAAACCAAAAAGGGTGTTAAGATTGGCTAACAACCTCAAAGGAGAACCAATTTTCCTTAGGCTTAGTTCTCGTGTTGCCAAGAAAATTGATTGAATTTAATGTGAATTTATTGACCTAATTTACTATGAAAATATAATCTGAAAAACACAAATTACTCACACAAATGAAACTAAAAACTGATAGAACAACAATAAATCTAAGAAGGTTAGATATTTATGCTCCTATCATAAAAATTGAGCCTAATTTGAGCTGATTTGTTAAAATTGATAAAGTGTGTGATTTGAACCTTAAGTAAGTCTAAGGCTGTAATGAGCTATAAAATAAAATAAAAATTTGATAAAACCCTACTCAAGTGTGCTAGAGAATGATTCTTAAATGA